>CAXITT010001446.1:4433-19442 GCA_964033795.1 Lymnaea stagnalis
TATATATATATATATATATAGAGAGAGAGAGAGAGAGAGAGAGAGAGAGAGAGAGAGTGATAAACTGAGAGGGGATTTAAAATATATACTTTTTTTATCCCAATAAGTGAACTCGTTTTAATTGCATCGTATATATAGTTTTCAGTCTTGAAAATCCGTTTTTTTTTTTGGGGGGGGGGGGTGGTAGCCCCCTTTTCCCTTAACATTGGTCTGTAATAGAGCGTTTCGGGAAACATTTTGTAGCAATGATAACTGCTAATACATAAATTTGCATATCCAATTATCATAGTCTTGGTTACTTCATGTGCGGAACCAATACATTTAAAAAAAATAAAATGTTTGTGCGACAGGAGTTGGAATAGTTTTTTTGCCAATGATTTATGGCACGCGCGTCGCGTACGATAGCCGTTCGTATAACCGGTGCTTTGGCTAATCGACGTCCCACTCTGTACGTCCATGACGCCAGGTGACGTCGGCCGTCATAAAACAACGCCTGGCCGAGTCCGAGACGACCGAGGAGAAGATCAGCGTGGCCAGAGAGAAGTACCGCTGTGTGGCCGAGAGAGGCTCCGTCATGTACTTTGTGGTGGCGGACATTGGCGAGGTGGACCCCATGTACCAGTTCTCACTCAAATACTTCAAACAGGTTGGCCTTTCTTTTCACCAGTTTTTTTGTTTTTTTTCAATGGACTTTTATTGCTTGCTAATTGTGGATGTCCAGTTAAATACGTTCTAATAAATTGTGTCTTTAAACCCATTGAAATTGTAGTTCATTTAACTATTTTTAGCGTATCGCGCGCCACATCATGGTACTTTATATTTAAATATTTTTTTATTTTTTTTTTATTTAAACGCTTTGGCTAGATAGCAAGCGTGAAGGCAACTTAATATTTGGAAATAAATTACTGGGCGTTAAAATTTTTAACACATTTTTGTGAATCAAACTGTATTCCTTTTGTATATTTGTAACTGCTTTCGGGGAGATATCCTGTGAAAATTTTCTAATCATATGGTAGTGTTAAAGAATTTTTTCATTCATAAAAATGGACGGAATATAAGAGCAACAATCCATTATCTTCCAAAATCTTTGCTGAATAAGATGATTTGTTTTATCGCTCTGTCTCTTCCACACACAAAAAAAGCTCTTTAATAATACAATTGCGACCAGTGAAAAGTCCGATGATCTGGCGGTCCGCCTGGAAACATGCATGGAGGAGACCACGACCTGCATCTACAAAAATGTGGCCAGGTACCTTGAACAAAATTAGTATTTTTAAAACAAAAAAAAATTGATTGATGTCCGAATTAGCAGTAGGTGTCAGAATAATGTGGATAAGCTACGAGGGATCTGCGTGTGCATCTTTTGGTCCCCGAGCACATTCACAAATAAAGAACCAACCAATCCTACAGATGTAAGCTAATTGCTTTACAGTATGTTTTATGTAATTCAGATGTCAAAAAAAAAAAAAAAAAAAAAAAAAAAAAAAAAAAAAAAGAAAAAAAAAAAAAAAAAAAAAAAAAAAAAAAAAAAAACCAACCAATCCAAAAGAGGTAAGGTAATAAATTTACAAAATGTTTTATGTAATTCAAAAATAAAAAAAAAAAAAAAAAAAAAAAAAAAAAAAGGTGAGGGGACTACAGTATGAGACCCAAAAAATAAAAAAAAAAAAAAAAAAAAAAAAAAAAAAAAAAAAAAGGTGAGGGGACTACAGTATGAGACCCCCTCCAAACAAAGTTTGCATTTCCAAGCAGAACAAGATGCACTCTTTAAGTTTTCACACTTGAGTTTTAAAATAAAAGTTTTAAAAAGCATATGAACTATGCAATAGACTTCTCGGTTCAGAAAACTACATCAATAATAAAATTTGAAAATTTTAAGGTGCAACTACATTCATAGATATATCCATACCATTTCCAGGCGTGTCATCCTATCCACATATCCATACCATTTCCAGACGTGACATCCTATCCACATATCCATACCAATTCCGGACGTGTCATCCTATCCACATATCCATACTCTTTCCTGACGTGTCACCCTATCCACAGAGGTTTGTTTGAGAAACACAAACTCGTCTTCTCATTCCTGCTCTGCTCCGAGATCATGAAAACGGAGGGGGAGATTGCCCAGGCCGAGTGGAGTTTCTTTCTACGTGGCCCCGTGACTGGCTTGGATAAGGTAAAACGTCGGCACGGCAACTCCCCGTGACCGTTGGTACCGTAACACCCCGGTTACCGTTGGTACAGTAACACCCTTTGACCGTTGGTACAGAAAAACCCCGTGACCGTTGGTACAGTAATACCATGTGACCGTTGGTACAGTAACACCATGTGACCGTTGGTACCGTAACACCCTTTGACCGTTGGTACAGAAAAACCCCGTGACCGTTGGTACAGTAACACCATGTGACCGTTGGTACAGTAACACCCTGTGACCGTTGGTACAGTAACACTCCGGTTACCGTTGGTACAGTAACACTCCGGTTTCTGTTGGTACAATAACACTCCGGTTACCGTTGGTACAGTAACACTCCGGTTACCGTTGGTACAGTAACACTCCGGTTACCGTTGGTACAGTAACACTCCGGTTACCGTTGGTACAGTAACACTCCGGTTACCGTTGGTACAGTTACACCCCGTGACCATAGGTACAGTAACATCCCGAGACCGCTAAATCAGTCTGACTGGAAATCATTAAATTCTCAGAGCAATCACAAAATGTATTGATAATTAAGTTACCGTATTTATTGGCGTATAACAAGCACCTCAATTTAAGAAGGACATTTCGGGAGAGAAACAAAACTATAAACATTTTATCGGCGTGTAACACGCACACATCATTTCCCCCCTATTTTCAGGGCGAGAAAGTGCGTGTTATACGCCAATAAATACGGTATATAGGTCCATATAAAAGACTGGAGAGGTGGCCACGTTGACGAGAAAATCTTTATCAATGGGTCATTTGATGCATCAAGAACTTTTAATTAATATAATCAACTTTAGGGTGGCAGGCTATACCATGGATTTAGGATTCTACGACTTTCAGTCAATAACAACAGAACACCTTTAAAAAAAAAAAAAAAAAATTGAAATTCTGTGTAATGTAAATTTATTTTGTTGTGTTGTGAGACCCCAAATTTTTGTTTATGGTTCTGCGCCTAGACTCTAACTCCTCCAGAACAGCGCTCCATAGTCCTGTGTCGGACCACACAGGAGCCCTGAAATGGGGTTACATCTCTGACATTGGGGTCTAGGGGTCATGCGACTTCCGTCTTCAGTTCGGTGTGATCATGCGACAGTTCCGCTGCCACTGATACGCTTCTCGTTAAATTTTACCAAGCTCGTATAAAGTAATTAAACAAAGGAACGAATTGTTACGGCTTGAAAACAAAAGACAAGACGGAATAAAATACTGTATGAAATACTGTATAAAATGTTTTATGAAATACTGTATAAAATACTGTGTAAAAAAACCTTATAAAATACTGTATACAATAATTTATAAATACTGTATAAAATACTGTATAAAATGCTGTATAAAATAGTGTATAAAATAGTGTATGAAATACTGTATAAAATACTGTATAAAATACCGTATAAAATACTTCAAAAATACTGTATAAAATACCGTATAAAGTACCATATTAAATGCTTCAAAAATACTGTATAAAATACCGTATAAAATACTGTATAAAATATGGTATAAAATACTGTATAAAATACTGTATAAAATACCGTATGAAATACTGTATAAAATACCGTACAAAATATCGTATAAAATACTGTATACAATAATTTATAAATACTGTATAAAATACTGTATAAAATACTGTATATAATACTTATATACTGTATAAAATACTGCATAAAATACTGTATAAAATAGTGTATGAAATACTGTATAAAATACTGTATACAATACTGTATAAAATAGTGTATGAAATACTGCATAAAATAGTGTATAAAATAGTGTATGAAATACTGTATAAAATACCGTATAAATTACTGTTGTTTGTTTCTTTCTTTCCAGCAAACCACCCCCAAACCCGAACACACGCCGTGGATCAGCTTGAACACATGGAAGATGGCGTGTGAGCTGAGCGAATCTTTCGAAGACTTCAACTATCTCTTCTACGACCTGAACAAGACCCCAGTTTGGATCAGGCTGGGTGAAGCGTTTGAGGTATAGGAGCCCGACGCCGGACTCCATTGAGACGTCATCGAAGCGGCAGTGTCATGGCAGCTTGTATTGTGCCCCATACAAGCTCCCGTGTCTGTGACTAGGATGGCCATTTAACATTCCTTTTTGTCAGTGATTCTCAACCTTCCTAATGCCACGACGTTTTAATACAGTTTCTCATGTTGTGGTGACACCCCACACCATAAAATTATATTCGTTGCTACTTTATAAACATGTGTTTTCCGATGGTCTTAGGCGACCCCGGTGTAATGGTCGTTCGCCCGCCAAAAGGGGTCGCGATCCATAGGTTGAGAACCGCTGGTTTAAGCAGATGAGTAGATTTTCTTATAAAATTAAACATCGGGGGGGGGGTGGGTGCGACTTTCTACAGAGGCTGTAAATAGAATAAGTATTTGGCTTCTCTGTCATTCCATTTGCCTTGAAAATGGACTATTAGGAACGACATGTATAACTATAAATATGAATGTAGTCGTTTTATTAACAAGTGAAATGCATTTAAATTGTATTCAAGACTGATATCCCCCAAAACTTTTTTTTTAATTACAAAAAAAAATGTTAAACTATTTTTAGACTATTTGTCCTTCCTAAGTCATGAAAACATTTTTTTGAAGAAAAAACATTACTGTTGACTTCTCTCTTTGAATTTCAAAATGTGACCGTCTTGCCCAGGTCCGAGCGAACCCCGCCCCAGAACGCTTCCACTACTCCGTGCTGGAGCCCCCACCCTACAAGGAGGGGGCGTTACCGAAGCCAAACATGGTCAACGGGAACTGGAACGATCGGCTGACCGCCTTTCAGAAACTCATGTTCGTTAAGGTCTTCCGGGAGGAAAAGGTAGGTCCCATTATGGATCATGGATACGTTGTTGTTGTTTTTCTGAAACAAACATATTTTCGCGATTTTTTTTTTTCTGAAACCAACATATTTTTGAGACCAAAGTTTAAAAATTTTATGCGTATTCAATTATTTTTTTTCATCCCACCAATGATGAAACAGATAAAACTAACGTTAAATTTATATATATATATATATATATATATACGCTTCTGTTGTAACTCGTGGACTGCTTCCTANATATATATATATATATATATATATATATATATATATATATATATATATATATATATATATATATATTATATATTGTGACGTCCAGGAACAATTAATTATTTTATACCTTTTTAACTTAATTTTTGTTATAATTATTTTTGGGTTAAAATGAGGTCTTACTTTATTATTATTATTTTGTTTTAAAATTCTTTGAAAAAGATAATGTCTCCGATACCTTCAAATTAGGAAATGAGCGAAACAAAGTATGGGAAAACCTTAGGGGAAAAAAAAGGGGGGGAGGGGGGCACAATAAAACAACGAACGTGTCGGCAGGGAACCTTGTTCAGCGAACAAACAACAGTCTAAACAATGATAAATCTTCAAAAATAAACAGTTTGTTGAATTTTAGTGTCCGAGATGGCCGCAAGAGGAAAGTGATATTATAGAAATTAAGAAAAAGAAACGGATAAAAATGCTTAAATTCTTTTCATCGAAATATTTTCTGTCTTGAGCCATTAAAGTGAAAGATTTTCCCTGTTGATGTTTTGGGCGCTGCTTACTTTGCTGAATCATGACAATAATCGTTTCCCCTCTCTCTCTCTCACTCTCTCTCTCTCTCTCTCTCACTCTCTCACTCTCTCTCTTTCTCTATGTCTCTCTATCTCTCTCTCTCCCCCTCTCTCACTCCCCCCTCTTTCACTCCCCCCCCCCTCCCAAGATGTTTTGGGCGCTGCTTACTTTGCTGAATCATGACAATTATCGTTTCCCCTCTCTCTCTCTCCCTCTCTCTCTCTCTCTCTCTCACTCTCTCACTCTCTCTCTTTCTCTATGTCTCTCTATCTCTCTCTCTCCCCCTCTCTCACTCCCCCCTCTTTCACTCCCCCCCCCCTCCCAAAACCAGATTACCTTCGCTATAACCGAATTCGTCGCCGAATGCCTCGGAAAGCAGTTTGTCGAAAGCCCGGCCGTGTCGCTGCCCGAGTTGTACGAAAGCATGTCGAAAGTGTCGCCCCTGGTGTTTGTGCTGTCGTCAGGATCGGATCCCATGGGCGCCTTCCTGAGATTTGCCAAAGAAATGGACGTGCTAGAAAGGTGGGTGTGCAATGTGAAAACTAGACCAGAGGCGTCGACACGTTCTCTGTGCAAGTGAACGATTTTAAACTGATGCCTGAATCAATAAAGATCTTCTCTCTCGTGGTATCATCGGAGCCGTTGTGTGACTTTTGATGTCTCCACCCCCTCCCATCCCGACCCCCCTTCCCCGACCTCCCCCCTTCCACTTTTCGGTCTTGTGCTCCTCTGTTCATGGAATATAGTTTGTTTTCCCATTATCCCGTTGGGCCCCTTCTATACCCGTGACCCCCCCCTCCTCTGCACGGTTTGCATTGCCCTACGACGGCTGTGGGTTTTATATACTTCCCTAGGAGCGCGGCAGGCATGGAGTGAGTGCTCGTTATTGAAAAGTGTTATCTCCTTTTAGACTTTATACCAATCCCCAACGTGAAGTCCCACACAACCGCGGACAGGTACCAAACGTTTTAACAGAAACTATCCGTGTCATATGTTATTCTCTTCATTGCAGTGTCAAATCGATTTCCCTTGGCCAAGGTCAAGGTCCTGTTGCGGATAAGATGATTAAAACAGCCGTTAAAGTCGGGGAATGGGTTTTCTTGCAAGTGAGTTCTCCATACGTTGGGGGTGGGGCTTGCGGTGATGGTGACATATTCTTTGGGGCTAAATCAATGGCACTTGTTTTTATTTCTTATATATTTTGATCTCGTTCTATAACCTAAAAAAAATATATATTTTGTTCTTAAAAGTGAAACATAACACGTTTTCTAAAAGACACCAAACTACTGAGTTTTCAAAAAGGACACCAAAGAAATTCGAGGGCATGAAGACATGCTTATATCTATGTGTCCCACAGAACTGCCACTTGGCAGCCTCGTGGATGTTGGCCATGGAAGACATCGTCAAAGGCATCCAAGAATTCCCACAGCCAGTTCATCAGAACTTTCGACTGTTCTTATCCTCCATGCCCGCAAAGCATTTCCCGGTCAGCGTGCTGCAGAACAGTGTCAAGGTCACGAACGAACCCCCGAAAGGCATCAGGGCGAATTTAAGGAGGGCTTTCTCCGAGATGACAACCAAATTTTTCGAGGACCACGGTAAGTAATGTTGCTCCTGGTTGGTCTACAAATTCACATTGTTTCTTGGCCGACAACTTCAAATTGCTTGTTGGCTAACAAATTGACATTGTTCCTTGGCCGACAAGTTCAAATTGCTTGTTGGCTAACAAATTCACATTGTTCAAATATCGTGAAGACTTTGCGAGACTCGCTGAAACATGAAAACATTTTTAACAATTACCCATTAATGTGGTTGAAAATTGCTTGAAAATTATCATACTTTAAAACCCAACATGTCAGTGGCGTTTCTCCAAAGTTTCGATCGGTGGACAAGTTTAGAGGAATGTTTGGCAGGTATGATCCTACTTGTCATCTCGTGCGCCCACGCAAATGAAGCTAAATATACCAGCGGTTTTTTTTCTTTATATTTTCTAAATATTTTTTATTAATATTTAATTTCAAAAGCAAGTAATGGACCTTGAGAATTTTTTTAAAGCTGCCCTGCAGCTGCCCTATAGCTGCCCCTCTCAAGGGAACAAAATTGCCTTATTTGTCAAATTGTGATTAAGTTGGTGAATTACTTTTTTTGTTTTAAATTAAATAATCCATCAATTCCAATCCACACAGTTTTGGGTCAGGACTGGAAGAGAGTTATATTTGGCATCTGTTTCTTCCACGCTGTCATACTGGAGAGGAAAAAATTTGGTCCTCTGGGCTGGAACATAACGGTAATTGCTTGTGTCACGTTTTATGGGCGTGTGGTCAGTACCAGGGGAGTAATTTACCCGTTGGAGGGATTTTTTCTTTAAATTTCAGAGACCCTTTTGTCTGTTGTTCATATATGCAGAAGTAAGCCTCTTAAGCTAGTGTCTCATTGCAACAATGGATCGTTCGAATTGAGGCGTTACATTGGCTGCCGGTCCGTGGTCGCATAGAGTACAAAATTGCACCTCTGTGCTACCGCTGCTTGCATGACCTGGCGCCGTCATATCTCAAAACGCTCATGCCGCCTTATGTACCCACTAGACAACTCCGCTCCTCCGATAGTGGCGAACTCTCGATACCGCGTGTTAGCCTTGAGACTCACGGAAGGCGCACTTTCGCATTTGTTGGCCCAACAATTTGGAACACCCTTCCTGTCGCTCTCAGAAACAGCGAGACACTGGAATCCTTCAAAACCGATTTGAAAACACATCTATTTCGCAAACATCTGCTGGGGTGATGGTGTCTACAAGCTTTTCCAGCGAGCTATTATCTCCTAGATGTAAAATGGCTTGTGTTGTTTATAGTTGCAAGGGATGAAAGACTTATAATGGTTATGCTCATTTGTAGTTTTTGTAGTGTTGCGTTTTGTATTTCTATGTGGTAAAATATAGATTGTTTTCATTTCTCTTTTAATATGGTTGACTTTCTACCGCGCTTCGAACCTTTGGGGATGAAGCGTGATTTTTTTAAAATAAACTTTATCTTATATTATTATGTTGACTCTATTAAGCAGTATTTCTTTGCGGTAACATAAGATGCGACGCATGACTAAATCCCTATAATAACATTGAGGTTGGTCGTTATTTCAGTACGCCTTCAGTGACAGCGATCGGGAATGTGCGCTACTGAACATGGAGATGTTCTGTAAAGACGGCTACATCCCTTGGGACACTCTCATCTACATTACGGGGGAGGTAGGCTACTCATATAATATACGAGAAGGGTTATAGCCCGGATACGAACTCTTTTATATAATATATATATATATATATATATAATCGCGGAGTAATTTATTTCAAAAAACTGGTAAAACATTTGTATTGTTCCCTCGAGTCCATTCACTGGGCATAATGGAGACAGTTACAGGGCAACCGTTTAATAATAATTGTTTTTACTCATCTGTCTGTGTTTACGATTTTTCCCACACAGCAAGGCCCAGACTTTTAGATGTTTTAGGTCGCTCTGTTACCTTCTCCATACTTGTGAAACCTTTCACATAAACCTATTAGAGGGTTAGGATGTGGGGATTTGTGATTTTTAATTTAAAAAATAACGCTAAACTTTTTTTAATACTTTTGGTATAAACCGCTGGCATTTAAAAAAAAAAAAGTATAAAAAATATCCGCTTTCTGATAACAGTCAGCTCTATTCATCCATCCAAGCATTTGGTATTGATGGTACTGTTAGTCTGGTATTAATATTTTACTGCTCATATCGTGTTGATATTTTACTGCTCTTGATTGTTAACGCTGACCTGCTGAATCCCACCAAAAAAAATAATAACAATTACAGATTACATATGGTGGTCGTGTAACGGATGCGCAGGACCAACGGTGTCTCCGAACTATACTCAAGCTGTTCTTCAGACAGGAAACGTTGAAGCCCAAATACAAGTACTCGGAATCTGGTGAGTATCTGGTCAGTACGTCTAAACGGGAATGTCCGCAAATACTTTGGAAAAAAAACCAAATAGACTGACCAATAGTTGTCCAATATAAACAAAAATGTATATCGTCGTTACTGAAGATCAAGGTAATCAAATGAGTGAGTACGTCGACTCTGGGGTAGAACTATTATGAAAATTAATTCATATATCTTCTTTTTGAATGGAATTTGTAATATTTTTTTCCGAACAAGTATGGGAAATCATAGATATATTCATTTTTTAAAAGTCAATTAACTTCCTCTATCCCCCACCCCCACACCTTTCTTTTTTTTTTTTAAAGAGGAGCCCCTATGGTTTAAATATAGTTAAAGTTCCTCACCAATTTAAAATCTGACCCTGCTTGTGGTGGACCTGATGTTGGGTGAGAGGCGGTCGTCCAAAGACTCTCTGGGATATGGGTTGTATTTTATTTCTCGAGACAAACGTCGCACTTATGGCCGTCATGTACAGAACAATACAGTGGACTTAGTCGATACCCACGAAACTCTTTATTTTTATTTTGCCAGGTATCTACTACTCGCCCTTGTCAAAGACCCTGGCCTCCTACAGGGCGTACATCGAGTCGCTGCCCCTCATCGACGAGCCCGAGATCTTCGGAATGCACGAGAACGCCAACATCGCCTTCCAGATGAACGAGACGAACGCCCTCCTAGGCAAGTGTGGCGCCCGGCGGTGGTGGTAGCAGGCATCGGGGGCAGCTGGTCCGGGGGGGGGGGGGGGGGGGTGGCAGAGAATTAGAATAATGCTTCACTTCAATAGCAACTTGAACACACACACACAAATGGGACAGTCATCAAATGTTGACAAATGCCATCATCATCAAAGTTCACAGACAGCACAATCATTAATACAACACAAACTAGAATAATCTTAACCCACGACTGTGTGACATATAATATATAACGAAGAATCAAAGACAATCGAGTTTGTTATAGAGGATAACTAAACGAAACAAACTTATCTGGGCCACTGGAGAGCTCTAGAGTCTAGATTCTCTCAATGGCCTGATCATAAAAAATATGGTTATTCTTTAAAAATTTAAAATTACTAATTTCAATTTTTAAATCACAAATTTATTTGTGTTGATGAAAGGTATAGTATCCCTCATTCTTTCTATATATCTCTGATTAAAACTGTTCTCATGATTTAAAGAACACATTTTCTTTATTTTTCAAGGAACTGGGTGTTTTCCAATCTATCAAGTAACCATTATATCTACCATTGTGTGTGCGTTCGAAGAACTAGGTTTTATTTCAATTTTGTTCTACACGTTTTATGTCACATCTCTCTGTATGTTTTATAAAATTATTTCGTTTCTGTGCGCTCCAGGGACGATACTAGAAGTTCAGCCTCGAGTGGGGGGCGGCGCAGGGGGGTTGTCCAACGACGATATTGTATTCGATCTGGCCAACGCGATACTGGACAAACTCATGGACAAACTGGACATCGAGCAGGCTGACCCAGCGATGTTTAATGTGAGTAAAGTACGGTCACCAATGAGTATGCCATGTGCCCGATGCCCGCACATTCGAGATTTATGTACAGAGGCGTATGGAGGGGGCGGGGGGGGGGCCTCGTCCATCCCTGCCGGACGTTTTTTTCTCGATATGGAAAGCCGACATTTTCGGTCAACTGCGGAGATATTCTTTTATGGAAGAGGTGGCAAAAGTTTCCCACCCCCCCCCCCCCCCAATCCATGATGGTACTAACGCTAGAAACGCCACTGTATGTAGTAGGTAGTAGATGTATAGAGCAATGCTTTTTTTTTTTAAGTTATTTATTTAAAATTTAGATGATAAGACGCATGAAAATATTTACTGCGCAAATCTGACATTATAACCCTTATCGGAATGTCTTTCAGGGGATGTGGAGTTCAAATCGATGTTTAGAATTACGTCACGTTAACTTATCGTGTCTTTCAGCTTTGAGTAGTTTCAGAATATTTTTTTTCCTTTACAGACTGACCACAAAGGTCGCCAAAACTCACTGACCATCGTGCTGACACAGGAGACGGACAGATTTAACAAACTTCTGAGAGTAATTAAGGTAAGCAAGGTCATGGTCGCGTGGCGTAAATTATATGTTAATTTCAGGACTTAAAGAACGGTCCGTTTTCTCTTTGGGCTTGCAGGGCTCCTTTGTGACCATGCCGTTAGAGAATGTTTCAAATTAAAACACCATTGAAAATACATTGACGAAGAAAACGAGCTAACGAATAACGAATTCAACATGGAGATGGATCAGTGCGACACCATTACGAAAACTGTTAAGAATACTAAATAATTTGAAGAATAAGGGCTAACACTGTAGATATATAAAGAATTATTTATTTTTTTTTTAATACCGGAACATGCGAGAAAGAATATCGCAATTATTATTCCCTAGGACTTAACCGGGTGCAGATTTTTTTACACAAGTTCCGGGTATTTTGAGAAACTTCCCGGTGGGTCCAAGTGTTCAAAAAAAAAAAGAATTAACTTCTCATTTCCTATAATATGCAACGAAATCTCCCGCCCTGTGGCGTAGTGAGAGTATGTTTCCTCCTTTGTCAACCATTTGTGTCAAGAAATCGCCCACTGAACGGAATATGCCAAGTTGCCGGATCCCGGAACGGAGGTGACGTTGTACGAAGACCCGTCGACGGAGAAGATACTGCCGTTCATTTTATAACAAAGGCTTGGGGAAACAACAGTCGCAGTATAACGAAAATAGCAATACATTCCTGTACCAGGCACGGAAAAGACGCACAGGTGACTCATGCCCGAAATTAAAGGTTCTGTGTGATATGCAGCCCCATAGAATAAGGATGTGAAAAAAACAGACATTTCAAAAAAAAATCCTTGCTAAGAAAAAAAATCAGCCTTGCAGACATTACACATGAAGCTCTGGCGTGTGACAGATGAACACGAACAATAACAGCACCGAATAAGTGTCGCCTCCCTTCAGACGGCACGCATGAGGCTCGCTAACTGGCAGTCTTTCTTTTCACTCGGTACTATTAAAAAATTTTAAAATGTGGGGTTGCGGAAGACGTGGTTTTGAAGAGGAAGCACGGCGCACAAGATGCACAAATATGAAGAGATGTGTAGAGAATTAACGATCGAAAAAAAAAAAAAAAAAAAAAAAAAAAAAAACCCTGGGTGGGCTTGAACCACCAACCTTTCGGTTAACAGCCGAACGCGCTAACCGATTGCGCCACAGAGACGGCTTACACATTCATAGGCTTATAGTAATTTTACACGGTAGCTTTGTTATCTAAACTTTGGATACCTAGGGGCACAGACAGTTTCCCCTGTACGGTAAAGTCCCGGGATTAATCTAATCTCTTTTGTATGTAAATCGGAGAGCCAGCTGTTTAAGTTGTCTAATTTATAGTATCGTTTTCATAAATAATATTCGAATCTGCCTCCTTAAACTCTATTATAGAATATGTTTGTTCTCTTGTGTGGTCCCAGCAGATGGCGATCAGAAAAGAAAGATCGATCTTTTACCTATTGCTCAAAATGGTCTTGTGTGATCTCTCAGGTTTTCCTCTACTCTGTGTGTTATATTTCATCGTAGCAATAGCCCGCCAAACAATAGCGGCCTCAAAGGTTGAATTTCCCATGCCCATCCACTCAAGCTTCTAGACAAAACATGTATTCAAGAAACACACTTTATAAGATTCCCAATTAGTATTACTACCCCTTCACCATCGGGTATGCCATAGGTTGAACGATATAAATATTCTTATGTCACATCCCCCCCCCCTTTTTTTTTTACACCGCAGATTTATTACCCCAACTATTTCCGTAAAGCGAAACAAAATATTACATACCAAACGCAGTTGCGGTATTTTTAAGAATCCCATCTTTAAACCGCACTTATCGGGAATTTTATTTCTTACTTCTAGACAAAACATGTATTCAAGAAACACACTTTATAAGATTCCCAATTAGTATTACTACCCCTTCACCATCGGGTATGCCATAGGTTGAACGATATAAATATTCTTATGTCACACCCCCCCCCCCTTTTTTTTTTACACCGCAGATTTATTACCCCAACTATTTCCGTAAAGCGAAACAAAATATTACATACCAAACGCAGTTGCGGTATTTTTAAGAATCCCATCTTTAAACCGCAGTTATCGGGAATTTTATTTCTTGAAACCAGCGCCTTCTGGTGGCGTTAGTGACACTGTTGCTGACACTTTTACATAGAGACTTGTGTATTGCGGTTGCTGCAACTTGTATTATAGAACATGCTTTTTTATTGTATAATCTCATCTCCTGAGAGCGAGTATCAACTCATTCCCTGTAGGGGGAAAACAGCGCCTTTGATGTTAGTGTGTTTATGAAAACGCACAGCCTGAACGCTGTACGCGAACTTTGTGGGTGTGTGTGTGTGTGTATGTGTGTGTGTGTGTGCGTGTGTGCGTGCGTGCGTGCGTGCGTGCGTGCGTGCGTGCGTGCGTGCGTGCGTGGAAAATATCTACATGGCATTCGTCCGTCACAATGTGACGATGGTGCAGACTTCGCAGGACGAAATCACAAGGCTTAGATTTTTGTTTCTTTAGAACTATAAGCTGGTTCCCCAGACAGCCAATCGCCTCTCTCCATGCACCTGGATAAACTCAAGGGAACATTTTTATATGGATGATTCAGCTTGGAACCAGAGGCGTCGCAGGTGTTGTCGGAATATTTCGTTGCATTAATGTATCCGCATACGGGACTATTTCTCCGGGTTTTGATTCAGAGTTTCCTTCTCTTAGATGAGTTGCCATCCAAGGTCAACGGGTCCCATCCACCCGTGTGAAGAATATCCACTGGATTAAGTTGTGTTATCTAACGTTATGGTATAAAGTGTTGACCACAAAAAAAAAATTAAAAAAAAGAAAAGAAAAGAAAGTTATCATAGAGGTGTCTTACATCATGGGCGTGTCTTACCTGGTGTCTTCTATTGTTTAGAGGTCTCTAGACCAGCTCAAGAAAGCCATAAAGGGATTCGTTGTGATGAGTGAGGAACTTGAGAGAGTTTACGTGTCCTTCCTGAACCACCAGGTGAGTTTAACACGGCAGTAACGTATAACCAGGTGAGTTTAACATGACATTCATATATAACCAGGTGAGTTTAGCCTGACATTCATGTATAACCAGGTGAGTTAAATCTGGCATTCATGTATCACCAGGGGGGGGGGGGGGGGCTCGTTTTTC
>CAXITT010001446.1:19510-30095 GCA_964033795.1 Lymnaea stagnalis
GTAAATGTAGTCGACATGTCTCGGAATGAATTTGGGAACAACTAAAGGGAGTATGTGAAGTGAGAGTTGTGATGGATCGGAGGGGGGGGGGGGGCTAAAGGGGAATGCGGTGGGGTTTGAAGGGAAGGCACAGGGTTGATAGGCAATTATCCTGGAAAGTAAGAATCGGTTAAGATGATGGGGCGGTGTTGAAAAAAACAAAAGGGAAGGGTAGGTACGGTAAATTATAAGTGGAAAAGATTGGGAGACCGATATCTCGTAATCTGCTCCCTCCTACAGGTGCCGGGCCTTTGGGCCATTTCTGCTTACCCTTCGTTGAAAAGTCTTGGGTCGTGGGTCAAGGACCTGGTCATGCGGTGCCATTTCATCAACAACTGGATCCGTTTGGGAACCCCTACGTCATTTTGGCTTTCTGGATTCTTTTTCCCACAAGGTACTTACAGCCAGGAACATTACAAAAAGTATTCTATTTTAACAACACGTTGCGTAGCTGTGTGGGGAGGAAAGGGGGGGGGGGGGGATCCACCTATTTTTTAATAATAGAAAAATAAAAAATATCATCCTGGCCGATAAGGCCGACCTAAGTGTCTAAACTTACAGCCAGGAACATTACAAAAAGTATTCTATTTTAACAACACGTTGCGTAGCTGTGTGGGGAGGAAAGGGGGGGGGGGGGGTGATCCAACTATTTTTTAATAATAGAAAAATAAAAAATATCATCCTGGACGATAAGGCCGACCTAAGTGTCTATATGATTGGGTTTCAGTAAGCCTGTCATCTGTGGGGCCGCCAGAGGCGTAGCGAGGGGGGGGCAGGGGTGGACAGATGTCCCCGGGCGCCAGCTAGTTAAGGGCGCCAAAATGTGCTTTGATATTATTTAATTGATGAAAACAATGGGTTTGAGAGTTGACAAAAAGAAAAGGGGGCGCTTTAAAATGGATCTTGTCCCCGGGCGCGAATCTTGTCCCCGGGCGCCAAACACCCTCGCTACGCCTCTGGGGGCCGCCCCCATATAAGCGTCCAGTCTTTTTTTTTTTTAATTGAAGAAAAAAACCGTATTTCGATTTAGGCAAATGATCATAACATATTTCTCAAAACCCGGGGAGGGGAGGGGGGTGGCCAACCGGCGACACACCACGTTACATCTTGCGGTGAGCGGATTGCCTGATTAATCACAAATAAACCGATTTGTTCTTCATTCAATGTACATAGAAATCAATGTTAAAAAGTGAAGTGAAGAAAAAGTGAACACAAATCTGCTCCAGTTTAGTTTTACTTTGTCGTTTTGTATTTCATTCTGTGCAATAAAAACACATTCTACACAGCATTTAATGAGGGGTCGTTGCCATACAACGATGCGATGACATGCGGCCCGCGAAAGCTTCTATCGCCAGCAAGTCTTTCAAGGTAGATAGCGAAAGGTTCACTCGCTATCAAAGTCACCCCGTGAAGCCTTTTTATGATTTGATTTGTTTTGTTTAATGATGCAGTGGCGTAGTAAGAGAGATGGTTATGGGGTGGTACTCCCCGGGTGGCACTTTTTTTCCCCTTATTTTGAGGGGAGGCATTTTCGGCCGCATGGAAAGAGGAGGGGGGTGTTCGTGGAAAGGGGGGGGCAAAAAACTGACCCGCCCCCCGGGAGGCTGCTTACATTGGCTACTCCACTGTAGTGCCGTTGGTATGTTGGTCTAAGGGTTTGATCCTCTTTGGCTTTTGCTAGTGATGTCGCTCTCTCTCTCTTCAACTCATGTCCCCGTATGTTCGTTCCTCTACACAAAAAAAAAAGGATTTCTGACGGGAACTCTCCAAAACTTTGCGAGAAAATACAACCAGCCCATCGACCACCTGGGATTCAAGTTTCTTATGATGCAGTACTCACGTGACCAGGAGACGGTCACCGAGCAGATGATGGGGCTCACCAGGCCGGGGGAGAAGATCCCCCTCGATAGCGATGTAAGTGTTCAGTTATGTGATATATTAAAAGTAAGACTTTATTTTAATTAGCTCAGATGGTGGGGGGGGGGGGGGAATTTTTTTTTCTTAAAATAGTTTTTAATGTTTTTGTTTTTTTTTTTTTTTTTTTTTTTTTTTCTTTTCTTTTAATTAGCTCAGATGGTGGGGGGGGGGGAATTATTCTTACTTCAAATAGTATTTAATGTTATTTGTTCATTTTTTTTTTATTTTTTTTTTCGCTTACTTCAAGTTACTATCCAATTATAAAGGAAGGATCATCCAATTTTAAAAATGAATGTTTTCCCTTGATTTCTTTTGAAACCATTTTTTTTCAAGCTTAGTTAAATAAGCCTGACAGTTTACTTATGTTTCCCTTTCAATTAACAATTAGTGTCCTTAATGATATAATTTCCACGTTTTAGCTATAGGCATTATAGAAGTTCATTCATGACATGAGTGCATTCTGTGGCCAGTAGTTACTGTAGAGTCCTCTATTCAAGAGGATGAAGTTATAAAACGGAATGAAGCTTGCGTCACTACCCGCTGCACAAGTACTGAAAGAAGCATCGCCAAGATAAGCCTACGACTGCAACAACCCGATTCTGGGGGCTACCGGAAATTTGATCGAAAGAAAATTCGTCTAAGGCAAATTGGTTGACGGAAATTTGATCGAACGGAAATTTGGTAGAATCTTTTCTCAGTTCACACTCACACGTGTCATTTTCGTCAAATTTCTTTTTGAACGCGCTATATTATATAGTAAAACAAAATAATTCGGTCAAAAAGAACATTGACGCTAAATTATAACGTGTGAACTGAAAAAAAAAAAGTTTCTACCGAATTTCCGTTCGATCAAATTTCCGTCGATCAATTTTCCGTCGACGAAATTTCTTCCAATCAAATTTCTGGATACGATTCTGAGCCATCGAATGTTTTGAAATTTGACGAATATGTTTATTAATAATCTGTAATCAAATTGAGCAGGTGAAAGATTCAACCCAAGATATCCGCAGATAGTGTATCACAGGCTTGGATCACCTGAATGAGATCGTCTTTCGGTTTAGCCTTGATCGTAATCAGTAGAATTATAATATATTCAAGCACTGTTTACTTCAGTGCTTTACACCATTGTAATGGTATCGGTCTCTGTGGCGCAATCGGTTAGCGCGTTCGGCTGTTAACCGAAAGGTTGGTGGTTCAAGCCCACCCAGGGACGATGTTCTTTTTGGTAGTATTAGGTATCTATTTTGGAAGGAAAAAATTTTCATTTTATGAACAAAGTTATTTCTGGTATAGATGCAGGGTAAACCTGCGTATGAGAGTATCTGGATCTGGGACATTGTCCCGCAATTTGGGGATTCTTCCGATCCTTGTGGTGTGAAAGCGGTTCAATTTTCTTACATGGCGTTGATAGGTAGTCCCCGCTTCAAGCGCATGCAGCCTTTTTCTTGTAGACGTTTTACGAGTGTTGATACCTCTACGAATCCATGCATCTTTAGACATTTTGCAAATTAAGTTGTACTAGTGTTCGCGATACGAAGTTCATTCTCGTCATCGATGCTTACGTTTTTGGACAGTGTAATGCCACGGCCACGGTGAGAGATGATGTTTGCTACTTTAAGCCGATCGCAATCTTATTGAACATTGGGCTCAACAAAGGGGGTTTTTAGAAGCTGGATCTTGCAGGGCTTCAGTTATTTCGTGTTAATTTTCACACCATATTTTATGCAGGCATCAGAGACATTGTCCACAATGTGTTGCAATTCCGCTTCTGATCTAGGACTTGAGGGCACAGTCGTCAGCACGCAGAGAGTCCCAGATGATTTTTAGCAATACCTTGGTTTTGGCATGTAGCCTCCCGACGTTGAATAGCTGACTATCAGGTCCATCAGTTCAGTATCTGATACAGATCCAAACTAGAGACCGACCGAAAGTGATTTTCTGATTTCGGCCGAAGCCGAAAATAGGCCGAAAGTTTAAAATGACTTTCCGCCGAAACCGAAAAAAGGCCGAAAGTTTAAAAATGACTTTCGGCCGAAACCGAAGAAAAGCCGAAAGTTAAAAATGAATTTCGGCCGAAACCGAAGCCGAAACCGAAAATGAAATATTAAGATATTTTGAAATTTTTTCCCGCCTACATTCTGCTTACATCGAAAATGATGTGGGAAAATATAAATATTTACATTCTTTTTATAAAAATGAGATAATCGTAAATATTAATAAATAAAAATCTAATTTAGGGTTCTCAAACTCGCGGCCAGCGAGCCATTTGTGACCCGCAAGACGATATTTTGCGGTCCGCTACATGACAGAAAAGTTTAGTGTAAATTCGCCGGCCCGTTTCCCCCATTCTCATATATATAACGTGACTCTCCGCGACGGTTTCAGTCGAATCTCACCGACTAATCTAATTCTGATTTTTTTTTTAAATGTCTCTATATATTTGTATGCCAGCTCTCTGGCAACAGTGAGTAGGTGGATGAAAGTGAATCCTAGTCCTTGAGAACCCTTAATGATTTTTTTGTTATTTATAAAGGTTGACCAGCTGTAACAGTTGTAATCGCTTTTTTGTGGATTACTTGATGCGGCCCACTCTCATTCAGACACTACCTCCTGCGCCCCCCCCCCCCATAATTTGCGTTTGATACCCTTGATCTAATGAATACTTTGGATTTTACCATTTTAATATAAAACTAATTTAAATTGATTTACAATTTTTTTTCAAATTTGTATGGTAGGAGAAAATTTGGCAGAAATTGGGGGGTGGGGGGGGGGGGGGAGGGGAGATTAATGCAAAATATTATTTTTTTGAAAGCGGGTCTCTAAAAAATGTGGTTCTAAAAGATCACTTAATTTGTTCTTAAAGATCGCTTAGTTTGTTGTTAAAGATCGCTTAGTTTGTTGTTAAAGATCGTTTAGTTTGTTGTTAAAGATCGTTTAGTTTGTTGTTAAAGATCGTTTAGTTTGTCGTTAAAGATCGTTTAGTTTGTCGTCAAGGGTCCTTTAGTTTGTTCATAAAGATCGCCTGGTTTGTTGTTAAAGATCATTTAGTTTGTTCTTAAAGATCGCATTAGTTTGTTGTTAAAGATCGTCTAATTTTTGTTAATGATCGCTTTATTTGTTCTTAAAGATCGTTTAGTTTGTTCATAAAGATCGCTTAGTTTGTTGTAAATTCGCTTAGTTTTTTCATAAAGATCGCTTAGTTTGTTCTTAAAGATCTTTCAGTTTGTTTTTAAAGAACATTTAGTCTTCTGTTAAAGATCGCTTAGTTTATTCTTATAAATCATTAAAGATCATTTGTTTTGTTCTTAAAGATCATTTAGTTCGGTCTTAAAAATCGTTTAGTTTGTTCTTTAAGATCGTTTAGTTTGTTTTAAAGATCGTTTAGTTTGTTCATAAATGTCGTTTAGTTTGTTGTTAAATATCATTTAGTTTGTTCTCAAAGATCGCTTAATTTGTTTTAAATGTCGCTTAGTTTTTTGTTAAATATCGCTTTCGCTTAGTATTAAATGACTGAAAACCTGAATAACTTTCGGCCGGACGGCCGAAAGTCAAAGTCAATTTCGGCCGAAACCGAAGAAAAACCGAAAGTTAACTTTTCTCTTTCGGCCGAAACCGAAATTAAGCCGAAAGTTAACTTTCCAGTTTCGGCCGAAACCGAAACTTGGCCGAAAGTGATAAAATGGCCACTTTCGGCGCCGAAACCGAAGCCGAAGCCGAAATTCGGTCGGCCTCTAATCCAAACGTCGCCCTCTGTGAAGACCTCAGTCAGCATGGCGGAAAACATGAAGCTGAGAAGTGGTTGACATGATTAGGAAAAAAAAATTACGACTTGTATACACTTGTGGGGGAAGAGGGCGCCTAAATTCAGGTTTTGCCACGGGTGCAGCTTTTTGCTTGCCATGCCCTGCTCCAAAGGAGCGTCACCAATAAGAGTTAGACTACAACACCTGATCCATTGAAATTGAATGTTTTGAGCTTAGACTTGACAAAACTGTATTATATTAACATCGACTGCCAATCAAGTAAGACGAAGTGATGCATTCAATCCAAGATATAGGCAGATAGTACGACACCGTCACGAATCACCTGTGAGAGAGATTGTCTTTTCGTTTAAATCTTGATTGCAATCAGTAAGATCATACCGCAATAGCTTTAAATTTAAAAGCTATTGAAATTCTGTTTAAACGCTGCTCATGAATGTATCGGTCTCTGTGGCGCAATCGGTTAGCGCGTTCGGCTGTTAACCGAAAGGTTGGTGGTTCAAGCCCACCCAGGGACGATGTTATTTTTTTTTCAGTGGAAACTTGCTATTAGCAAGTTTTAAAAAAAAAAAAAAAAAATCATTAAAACATCTTATACGCTTTGTCCGTTTCTTTGTTAATTTGTGCGAGGTCCAATCTGGAATCTCAAGTCTGATTCACTCCCTTATCTTCCATGGAGCTGAAATTCTGAACAAATACCCTACCCACCCGAGGACGAGGACAATAACAATACAGCCGATCATGATCAGTAGGTCACCAGTGACCTACCTTGACCCCTAAGTGACCTAAGCGTATATCTCAGTCACGAAAAGTGGTAGGGACATCGGTGTTGTTTTTTTTTATTACAGCAGTTGGTTAATTTGTGTTTTACGACTTCCATCACTAAAAATGAAAAGGTATTTAAAAAAATACTTTTAAAGAACGCTTTTCCAAAAAATGTACACATTTTTTTTTTAAAGAAATGTGCTCTAAAAAGTCAGAGTTGTTAAAGCCATATGACTAAAAAGAAAAAGCGTGGAGTACCCGTGAGCTAAATGCTCTTTGCAAATCGCAAAGACATATACGCAGCGGTATCGCTTTTCATTCCACTTCTCAAGATAATGATGATGGGGCGTATACAACAGTAATTCAAGGCAGATGTGAGAACTCATAGTTCCATGATTTAAAATCTGCGGAGAGGCGAAGCTGTCGAAGGGAGTGAATAGACAGAGAGACGTTCGGTTAGATAGGAAGGGGAGGAATTCCAGAAAAAAAGTTGTGGCAGAGAACAGAGAGTTTGTATTCAATGCGTGCTTTTACAGGGAGCCAATGACGTGAACAAAGTAGTGGTGTGACGTGATCCTGTTTTTTAGCCGTTAGAATTAGCCTAGCAGCTGAGTTTTGAACCTTTCGTAATTTTTCTAAGAAGTGTTTTTGGCGAGCCTGATAAAGGAGAGCTACAATGGTCAAGACAAGCGAGAACCAGAGCACAGAATTAGGGCAATTAGTGCTTTGGAGCCTTCAGTCTTGATGCCTTCGTGATCGCTACTGGTTTTAAACATGCACGTTTCAATTTCCCATTGAGTGGAACGCAAATAATAGATCATGATGAGAAGATATCTCTTTATTTTAAATACACGGACTCGGATCCACTGAATAGAAAAATACACGGACTGTGTGCTAACATCTGCAACCGGGTCAGCCCTGGAAGTCTCTTGACTCTGATCAAGAACGTTTATATCCAGCAAGAAGAAATCACCAGCACTGAGTTTTTGCCCCTTTCATTTCTCCCTTCAAATCAGTTGTTGAACAATGTCTCATTTTTTTTTTTTTAAACGGACGTTCTGAAGTCTGTATGTTGTTTTACAGAAATGGCATTTTGAGGTCAACATTTTTTTTTTACGAACTATCCGTAAGTTTACGGACGATTGGCGGTCTCCACATTGTTTCTGGTTGAGAGTGGTTGTGTTGACATTTGAAATAACTGGAGACTTTAGTCCAGCGGTTCTCAAACTTTTTAGTTCTGAGATCCTTTGACAACATTTGCCGAGTTGCGGCGACCTACAATCAGTATTGCTCCTAGAAATAGAGAAACGGCCAAATCGACACAGTTAGTAGAGTGCTAAATGGACACGAGTTAGTAGAGTGCTAAATGGACACGAGAAAGTATAGTGCTAAATTGGCATGAGTTGGTAGATTTTTAACTGGAAATGTCTTCTATCGTGTGCTATAATAAACATATTAATTACATGTTTTCGTCATTCGGAATAATGCTTAAAAAATGAATATAATAGTTTCATAGAAAACTGAAAAAGTAGTAAAAAAAAAAAGACGACTGGTCAACATTTATGATTGATAAGAGTCGGCATTTTTTGGTCTTGCCTATAGCACAAACCCTTCTAAGGTCGGCATTGAGTGCGGTAACTGTCCATATTTATATATTTATATCTTAACCACAAAAAGTGATGCAAAAAATTATCATTGCCTACAGTTTTACTCCAACTCAGATTTTTTTTTTTAATTCTCGATCGACACCTAATAAATGGTCTGGTAACCCCCAAGGACGTCGCGACCCACAGCTTGAGAAACGCTGCCCCAGCCTGGGTTTTTAAAAAACCCAAACATTTAAATCTTATCTTCCCTCCCCGCCATCTGTGATTGGCTGTGTGAGCTTACAAGCTGTGCAATCCTTGACGGTCTATACCTCTTGTCCCATTAGGTGACCGCCCCTGATGACGGCGTTCTAGTCCACGGCCTGTTCATGGACGGCTTCGCCTGGGACTGGGAACACATGACTGTCGGGGATCAAATCAAGGGTCAGATGAACTCACCGTGAGTCTTCTTCCCATATACTAAGATGTAGATTCAAGGTTTTACCAAAATGACAGTGAGCGTTGGTGGATATAATAGTCGGGTTAGATTTAAAGTGTTAACAACAGTTACTATAGTTACTATAATGATGTCGCTCAGCGTTCTCCCAATGCTGATCCACGGACAGGCACCGACCCGCGAACTTTTGCTTTGCCGGTGCGCACAACATTAATATGTATGGTCAAATGGAGAACATATATTTTTTTTTTTTAAATCTGGCACTCATCCAAGGTCCATTTTCGGAACTTCTCCACAGCTTCGCCAAACTTATTCTTGAAACGCTGTCTTAGTTCATGATTATTATTAGTTAGTGAGTCCAGGTCGATAAAACTTAGTGAAGATTTAACAGGGACCCTACTTGCCGGCATTACTCCAGAAGCTCCAGCGCATCCGTTGGCCAAGTGCCCATCACTAGATGTTTCCGGGGGAGGCCAGAGCGGCGGGGAGATCCCTGCGTGAAGACATTGTCATATGACACAGCTTAGCAGATGGAGCTGATTGCCAATGTACTAGCCGGGGTTATAAGAGAGTTATCTCAAACCCTCAACAGAATATGTGTGTTAGTTAGTGTAGATTTAAATTTTTCATCTAAGAAAAACTGAATGTTTTCGATTAACTAGCTTTATCAATCAAAACGCACTTGTGAAAAGTTGGCTACCGTATTCCCCAATGAGATCAGCGGGTCTCCTTTGAAAAACGTGTGTAGAGCTTTTAATAACAGGCTACCTGTTTGCGCAGAATTCGAAGAAAAAAATAATAATAATTGAAAAAAGGTACCATACTCCTTAAAAATATGCCATTCTTTAACGACTTATCAGCCTTCCAGTCATGCACATGGACCCCAGGATGGACTACGAGCCTGACCCCTTACTGTACACTGCCCCGCTGTACAAAACGGCAGCCAGGGCCGGCACCCTATCAACTACTGGTAAAGATGACATTTCGTTAATGTTTGGTTACATTCGATAAACACTGACAAGAAACCTCATGATCCAGAGGTTAATTTCCCCTTCTTTTATTTAAACGGGGACACGGGTGGGGTGGGGGTGGGTGGAGGGGGGGAATGGAGGGTTCGGATGGGGTTGTTTTTCTGTAAAGGATGAGCCACATCAATTCTCTCTTTCTTTCAAGAATACCTCAGTTAGTCTTAACAGTGGCGTAGAAAAGGAGCCGCGGACAGTTGCATGGCTAGGGTTGGTGCCGCCCGCGGGGCTGTGCAAGATCTTTGCCGCCATCTCCCTACATAAATCTCTGCAGTTGTCAGAAAATGCCGCTCCTTCATATATATAGAAAAAGGTGTCGCCGGAGGGGGGGGGCTCTTTGTATGGAGTGATGGCAATGTCAACCATCTGCAGAATATTTGTTCGTGGAGACGGGGGGAGCAGGGGGGAGCGGGGGGGGGGGTGCATTGGCCGTAACCCTTGCTACGCCACTGTGTCTTATTTGAAAAGAAGTCTATCGTTTCTTTCTTTTCTTCCCCACCCCCCTTTCCTCAACAGGTCATTCTACCAACTACGTTGTTGCAGTCTATCTTCCTTCCAACAACACACAAGACTACTGGATAGCCAAAGGGGCGGCACTCTTGTGTCAGCTCAGTGATTGATGACATTTTTAACCGTATGAAATCAAGGACAAGACTCAAATAGCATAGAGCAATGAAATGATCTCTTAGAAAATTAATTTTCAGCAAATCTCTCTCGAATGTCATATAACTCTCACAATAACAACATAGACCATTATAGTATAATTTATACTGATGTTGTTTTTTTGTTTTTTTTTAACTTTCGGCTATTTTTTAAATATATAATTGCCCTGCTGCATTGGTTGTAAACCAAATCTCAGTATACGTGACATATTATATCAGTTCATTACATAGATGCATGCAGAGCCGAATCCATGCTTCTCGGCGCCTTGTGCGATTTCTCAATCTTGGCGCCCACCCACCTCACCCGCCCAAACACAGCGACCGTATTACGAAAACATAAAGAATTTCGTACAAATCAGTGCCCCCCCCCCCC
>CAXITT010001446.1:30601-79845 GCA_964033795.1 Lymnaea stagnalis
GAGGCTTCTTTTATTCGCTAATTAGCAAGACGGTGCGTAAGCTTTACCGGAACATGCCACACCCACACAAAAAATGGCGTCAGTGGTAGACATTCAAATGCGGTCAGCAGAGCCACACAACCCAGATTCAAACTAATTGAATTTTCTTCGGGACCCCAGCTGCCGTCACTGTGGGCAATACAAATGAGACCAGTGAAACAACAAAGTGGGGCAACACAGTTGTGTAATCACATGTTGATTTTTGATATTCTGATATTGCTGATCTTTTAGGACAAGGCACTCATCTTAGCAATGACCGTGTTAAAAAACAAGCTACATGATCCTAGCGTCAATTTTCACGATGCTGCCAGAAAACTGACTTTGAGCACATTATAGACCAGTGAGCATAAGGGCTCGTTCGTAAATTGCGTCAAGCAAAAAAAGACCTTTTAATAACAGTTTAACAAATTATTCACCCCCACGTCACTGTCACACCTATAAAAACTTAAAAACATATATACCATTTTCATAACTAGACTAAGATTTGATTTTATTCTTTAACATTTTCCCATAAGGTATTAAGGACGGTGTTGCACAGTGGTGAAAATTTGAAGTGTCTGTTCGTTTTGTGAAAATTCCAGCTCAAAGTCCTTATTGTTGGAAAACTGTGACGCAAAACAACGTAGTCATCCACAAGCCGAAAGTAAAATGGTCACAACAGTTTTTGCGTCATTTTTCGATATGCGCAGAAGGTGTACGCGACTGAGTTTCACGGTACCTATTACTTGAGGCAATTTCGACGTCAAATTAATGTTTTTAAAATTAATTGAATAAAGAAAATTTTGGATTTTTTAAAATATTTTTCTGAGTCACATATTCCCCCCCCCTTTTTTTTGTCACAAAGTGTCACAAATTATCNTCCTTTGAATTTTACTCGCATACAATATGCTTTCTCATATTATTAGACTACAAAGCCTTTAAAGATAGTCCCAAATTGAGCAAATCACACACATTTACGCACAAGACAAAACTATATCAAACTAGTTGATGCCATCCTGCCAAGGATATGATAATATCTTAGACATAGTGACAAAGCTACGGCGTCCTTGTTGGGGGGGGGGGGCACTTTTTGACGTGATGTTGAACAATGCATAAATGACAAATGAGGTGTGCGTTGGTGGCACACTTTTGGGAGCTTGCCATGGGTGCCATTAAGTCAAGTTACGCCACTGCTTGCTGGGGGACATTAAAGAGCTTTAGCTCCGCCAAAACAAGGGAATGAAACTATTAGCTAATTAGCACAACTACAGTTACTAATTGTTGATTGTTTCACTTATGACCAATGCTGGATACTCCATGGTCATAGGGAAATGTGTGAGATGTATCCATCCTATCAGCCTTTCACATTTCATTTATGTGGCTTCATATTTCAATGTAATATTAATATCACAGTCTGCTTCACTCAGGCTTCACTGGCATAGGCGTAGGATTTCTACTGGAAAGGGTGGACGTTCAGCCACGGCGGGCGGCACTTTATTCTAAAAATGGAGGGGTTTATTTTTATTTATTTTTCTTTATTTATTTTTGGCCATCTATAGAGTTCTTTCTTTGGGGTGGCAAAAGACTTGTCCCGCCCTGGTAGCACTAGCCCGAGCTACGCCACTGATCTGTTTTGTAGGCATTACGCATGACTTTGCAATTTAATAAAATACGATTGAATCTACGGCTATTTTCGACCTCGACGTTTTTTTCCGGGACTTGAATTGCACAAACTTCCGGCAATACTTATTCAGTAATTCAGAAGTACATCCCAAAAGATAACGAAAGGAAGAAATTCTGAAGAATGTCTCTGTGTTGCTGAGTGCTACTGGTGCTGCTGCAGCCATGTCGCATAAGGTTAATTGTTTCAAGTGTTTCGTATCTTTAACTTTGTCTTTAGACTTAAATGGAAATTTACTTCCTTTTTTTTAGTCTGTACTGTACTGACTAGTGTTTTGTCTTTGTTGAACTGTAACTATTACTCACTCAGTTTCAGTATTTATTTTTTTTTTAAATTTAGTTATTTGTTATTTTATTAATCATAAATTAAAAGATTCATATAAAAGTAATTTAGTAAATGAATTGCAATTTTTGTATGGTAAATTAAACTCAGTGCTGCGCTACTGATACTGTATGCAATGTCATAGCGAAAAGGGGGGGGGGGGGGTGGGTCAGACTGGGGACAGATGTTCCCAGGCATTAGTATTAGGGCTTATTTATAGGGCAGGGGCACCAACCTATGGGCTTTTTTATGGTAATTTTTCATGAATTTGAAAAAAATCATAATGACATAAATATGATGGTTTGGTAAATTTACGCAATCCTCTCCACTCATTTGCATCTTGCTTGCCGGTAGATATGTCATTGACTCATTGCAACCAAGATGCCAAAATGTAAAAAAAAAACTAGTGCAAAGAAACGTCTGCTTAAATGAGATGGGGAAAGAGACATAATATGGTGTCATAGCTCCTTACCAAGAGAAACAAAAATTAGGATCACAACATTTTCATTGAAATTATTTTTAAGATTTATTTTCAACCCTAAAACCTACCTAACCCAAATGCTAATTTAGTATCCCAACTCCAACCTTAACCCCCCCCCCCCATTTGAGCGTAGTTTTAACCCTAAATTTATTCCCCCCTAAAACTAAATTGTATGTGGTCCCTAAAGCCACGTTTTCATGTGCTAGTGCTACAGTTACTGTAGATTAATAATACTTTTTAAAGATTCAAAATAATGAAAATCAACTTACGGTTTCATCAAATACACTACACACTTCATTGAAGGTTCTACCAAAAATAAAATCCAAAAGTTGTCAGAAAAATCAATACAATACCCATTTTTCAAAATGTCGTAAAATTTAAGGCTGCGGCTATTCGGACCCAGGTCCGAGAAGTTAGAGTTTGGGTTTATTAAAAAATATTTAAAAATTATTGTAGGGTTTGTAAGACAAAATTTGGTATCAAATGAAAGATAATTGAATAGACTTTATGTTTGTAAACTTACTTCTTAAGTTTAACTACTAAAATAAACTACCACAAATGACATGCGAATGACATCTCAACTTTTAAACTACCAGACACAATCATTAAAAATGAAAATACTACCCTAAAAAAATTATTATTATTAAGCCTGGTTTCTTGAACTTAAAAATAAAATGAAACATCAATCATGTTTTAATGGTTTCAAATAGCGAAATATGGCTGATAGGGATGTGCATTTTTTTTTTCTGAATGAATAAACTATCCTTTATTTGAGGGGGTGTGCATTACTTTAAGCCATATAATTCATACAGTCATTAAAATAAGATAATACTACTTAAGGCTTAGGGCCTACTATGATATCTTTTTAAGTTATGTGAGTACCATATAAATTAATTTAAATTGACTTTTAAAAGTCTTTAATGAATAATCATGATTGTGTGGTTAAGGTTGTTGAAATTCTATATTGTTATTTGATTAATGTTTTATTTTAAATAACTGCTTTAGCGACAGAAAACCACAGACCCAATGGTTAAGATGTCAAAAGCACTATCATATTTGTTGCGACATGGAGCAGAGAAGAAAGGCTTCAAGCTTTTACCAGGTAGAAATAACAGCTTTACTATTTAAGGATTTAATGTTACTTACACTAAGTGACTGATAGGAACATATAAATATAATTGTATACAATTTGTTTTTATTTTAAAATATGGTTTATTTGGACACTGCAAGCAACCAAATTAAGATTCAACCAACATTTTCCCACAGATCACTAGGGTATTATAAATAAAAAATGCACCTCTAAGTTTATCAGTGAGGAAATGAGTTATAGAATAAAGTCACAATAAATTTAGTTGGCAAATTTTGTGATCGATTTGTGACATCAAAGAAAATTGTGATAGATTTGTGACAAAAAAAAGTAATTTTATTTTTATATACCATTTACTCTTTATTCTTGGTGTGTTTTTAAGCATTTAAAATTAACTTTCTTTCCTTTTTATACAATTTATATTTATCTTGTGATGATAATAATTATACCAGTACACGATTCTTCATTCATTATAATTACTTCTAAATTAATTTCAGGCGGGTTTTTGTATGTGGATGAAATTTTAAAACATGATGAGTTCAAGTCAATGACAATTGATGATCTAAAGATGGTGGTTGAAAACAATGATAAAAAACGGTTTACTTTGGAAGCTGAAGATGATACAGGCCGTCTGAAAATAAGAGCGAACCAAGGTCACAGCTTACAAGTGACTAATTTTTTTTTCTTTTTACTTTACGAAATAGCATAGTTAAAAAAAAAATTAAAAAATCAAGCTTCATATATTTAAAAATCAAAATCCTTACTACCTTAGACACCTTGCTTTCTAAAACTGTTGTGACCTATCTTATTCTTATGATTACTATAGTTAAAGTAAAATATTTACAAATAATATTTAAAATCATGGAACCAGGGAAAAGACTCAATAAGATTGACAGGTTTAGTACTGGTGTCACAATAGAATTTAGTTGCAAAGCTAAGATTTACTGTTGAATACGGTTGAATGTCTCAGTTGTGAATGCTACATGTATCTATTTGAAAATTTTGAAATGATTTTCTTACTCATCACAGTGAACATTAGATTATACTTAATTTACATTTAGGTCTTGCACATGCATTACTTAATCTTTTTGTTTAGGTTGAAGATCTAGACCTCGAACCCATCACAGATGCATCCAAGTACCCTGTTGTTGTACATGGAACATTTCAAAGACCATATAAGATGATAGAAAAAGAGGTTTATATATTTCTCTAATTTGCATCATTTGATAGAAGATGCTGTTACTGATTGAGATATTATAGTTTAAGATAAAATGATAACTTTAAGTAAAATAAGCAGCAAACAGTGTTTCAATCCACTTTTTGAATATTGAGGAGAGTCAACACAATTTAATTAGTTTAAGGATTGTTAGAGCATGCAGGGCTAAAAGTTTAGTTCAGAGGTCTGCTAGTTTATTACTGAAGTAGATTAGTTTGGGTGGTCCGAGGCTAGCTATTTTATTACAAGTTTAAATCAACAAAAGCGCAGAATTATCGTTTTTTTGTGGCTATTTTATTGCCAAAAAATGTCTGTCCAGGCACAACTCAGTTAGCTATGGGGAAACATCTGCATGGCCAAATGTGGCTTGTTCTAATTCAGTTAAATGTCCAGACATCCATGACAGATAATTGGTGGGCAGATGTGAGCTGATTTATTGCTTTCGGTTGTCTATCCAAACATGTAGCCAATAGGAAAGCTAAGTGAACTGGGAATTAATTGGGGGGGGGGGGGGGGGGGGTATGAGGGCAGAACTCAGATAAAGGGAAGGAACTTAATTAGAGGGCAAAAAAATATAACTAGAGTGTCCTCTACAATTTTAATGAATACTGTACAAATGCAAATTGTATGTCAATTAGTTATGGTTTTCAAGAGCTTTCATTATAATTAATTTGTTTTAGTGAAATAGGTTTTTACATTCGGTTTTTCAGGGTCTCAAACGCATGACTCGGGTGCACATACATTTTGCACCTGGTGAACCAGGAACTGGTGGGGTAATCAGTGGTAAGTTAATATTTTATGTCCTTGAACCTGTCAGGTCAGATTCACTTATAACTTACCTTTCCAGGGCAAAGCAATTGCTTGATGTTAAAACTAGAGATTTTAATTTAATTTTTAATTTTTTGGGCAATTCAGTTATTGGTTTTTTAGAAACTGTTTTTAAGTGGCATTTAAAATCTATTTTAAGAACTGTCAAAGCAACCGCCCCCAACCCTGTTAAATTTTGATACCACAATTTGGTACCAGCACTTTTCTCCAGAGAAGGGTGCAGTAGTAAGGTAACGAATTCTCAGCATGTCCTGGAGAATCTATATTTATTACTAGTGACCAAGACTGCAATAATGCAATCTTCAAACTTTTAAAATAATGTCCATAGCAGCAGATTATAGGTTTGCATAAACAAAGCAGCCTCAGATGTTATTCTAAGTGCCACAGATAGTTTTCCAAAACGGACATTTTCTCCACAAAAGAAAATATTGAAATGCCCAACGGTTCCTGACATCACTACAGCGTGCAGTATGGTTAGACATTCACAAGTAGCCTTCCCAGTAGTTTCAAAACAGATAGCCGGAAATCCAGTTATTGGGATATTAAATAAAAAATTTGATCAGAAATTTAAAATTTAATTTGTTTTACTTCAGTTTTCAGCAATGAATGTAAAAATGTTAAAACTTGACAGAAAGGCATAATCCCTAACCGCAAATGGATCAGGGTGATACTATCTTTGAACTTCTAATTTAGTCCCATTAATAGGTCTACTGATTTCTATGAAAATGGAATGGTTATTGAGAGCAATAATTATTTTTATTGTTTTATTATTATCATTACTCACAGTGAGACTGAAGCCGGAAGCCAGTGAAAGTAAACCCAAAGCCATTGAGCTCAATGAGTTAACACTTATGAAGTGTTAAGCCATTGAGCTCAATGAGTTAACACTTATGAAGTGTTTGCTGGTCCACATACCAATGGCCATTTTCTAAACTTTTTTTCTTGCTATAATCTAAAAAAAAAAAAATAATAATAATTTCTGAGCTTAATACTCAACCGAACCAATATGCTTTGGAGCATAAATTTCTGAATTTAGAAATGTATAGATTCCAAATGAAACACATCAAACTGATCAGACTTCAAGAAGGGGATGGGCATCAAACTGTTTCACTTCTACGTGTATTAAGTAGCGAAAAAAACTACTTGTGACTCAGATTTAGAAGTTAATAATGAAGCTCTAGCATTGAGATGAGAGTCCATATGTTGTCCTAGTAAAAGAAAAGAAAGTGAAAAATAATTAGAACACCCCAGGAGAAGGTAAGAGAACAGAGCCTATCCAAAATTCAGTAGACATGGCTAGTATGACTAACAGTAATCTAAGCGAGGAGTTTTCAAAATCCCTCCTCCCCTGCAGATCGGTGATGGGGCTGAGGTCGATTGTAGGCGCTCATGCGACTGGGAGCACTAGGCAAGGTGCGGGAGAGCCCTACTTGAGGAGAATGTTATGCGACTCAGCTCAACAGATGGAGCTGGTAGCCAATGTACTAGGTGGGGTCATAAGAGAGTGATCTCAGACAAAAATGTTAAGATGAAAATAATGAGAATTTTTTTTGTTTTTTAATTACAGTGTCATTTAAAAGTGATAGCCAAAAATTGAAACAAAGTACAGAAACTTTGATGGGGAAAAAAAGCAAAAAGTACACAAAACAGGAATTTGAGTCCTATCCAGGCAGAACAAATTTAAGATAATTTAAAGAACAAGAATATATCTGTATGTAACAATAAGAAAGAAAACAGACCAATCCATTACATTTACTGGTAGATGAAGTAGCTTGTCATTTAAACTATTTTTAAAGATTGGAGTGAAAAAAAATTCTGAGATGTTTCAAAGAAGTTAGATCCTATAAAATGACAAGAAGTTTGTGTATATATAGCGACTGCATCAAAATATCCCGTGTCTGCTGCTGGTCAGTTGGTCCAAAATTGTGTTCGAGCAAATGACGAATATTAGACTTAAGTCCATACCTCAACAGACAACAGTGTCTCGGATGACTTACGAGCAGGCCATCTAGTGGTGGCTCTGGTGGCTAGGCAGGAGATGGAGTAAATCAAATGAGTGAATCATTGAGTGATGCCACCAACCTTTGTGCCTAATACAATTGGGTTCCTGAGGCTCAGACCAGTTCTATAAAAACCTAATAACCAAGTCAGTGAAAAGTATGCTGACGTATATATATATATGGCATTTTGAGACGATGGCGTAGCTTATTGCACTTTATCAAATGGCTTTCGGGGCCGATCCTGGAATGACAGACTCGGCTGCACTTCTCGCAACAGCCCCGTGACTCCTGGTTGAATTTGGCCTTCCGCAATGCTCTTTTTGTGTGCAGGGACTTTGTTTCACGCATCTGCAGCATTTTTGACTCCCTCATACACTGCCTTTTTGCCACCTGAAACGGTGATAAGCAATGATTTCCCATTGGCGATTTTTACGCTGGCTTCTCTCATGTTCTGTGGCCGCCCTATATTTTTCCCTTCCTCCAACTCTCCATACAGCCGGTTATTTGGATACAGCCTTCCTCAGTTCTTCTTACATGGTCTAAACAGCGAACACACCTCTTGATAAAAGTGGAGAACATGCTTCACATTTTGGCATGTCCGAAACCTCTGTGTTAGGCACCTTGTCCTGCCCTTGAATTCGCTAAATGTTCAGCTGAAATTTATTATGGAAGCAGTTAACTTTCCGCTCATGACTGGCGTTATGTTGTTCACACTTACTGCCATAAAGGAGTGTACTCAGCAAAAATGCCTGTTTGATGCTTTGTACTGTGCATGAAGTGAGTTTAGGATTGTTCCACACCCGCTTGCCCTCATACACTACAGGCTCTCAGGACTGCAAAGAAAATACCCAAACAGACTGCCCGCCAATGTTGCAACACTTATTTGTAGGACCTTTACTATTGTATACAATTGAATTCCGACATGCTAAGGTCATGTATGGGGGCATGAGGTACACACACTTCGAAAATCCCACCACTCCAGTCCAAGACAGGTCAAGTTATTGTTACGCACAACTGACAGAGAAGGTCCCCGTTAACCCTGTGTTATTAAACAATTGAAGTTCATATTTGACAGCCAGATTCTTGAGGTTAATTGCAATGACACCCACTTGATGGATTGGCCACTGCTGATAATGTTTTCAAATATAGGAACATTTCTGTGGACACTTTTAAAAAGTAACTAGTATGAGCATTTGGGTTAAATTTCAGTTGAACTTCCTTCTCTAACAAGTTTTAATTATTTTTATCTATATTTTTTTCTGTAATATAACAGAATTAATTTCACAGTTAATATATCTCAGTTATTCCAGTTATTATTCCATAATCTTTATAAATTATAAAGCAGTAATGACAACAATAAAACTTATGTTATAAAATATTTTAACTCTTCTGACCTTCAACCTGCAGGTTGCATACATAAAGGATAGACTTTATATTTCTTGTAAAAAAAGTTAATTTTTTTACAACCATTACCCCATTACAATTAGCAGGACATATATCTAACTGTTGGTCCTGTAAATATTGACATTCTATTTAAATAGATATATAAAGTTATAGACAAAGTCCACAAAGTTTTATGCAGAGAAAAACTCCTTTGCAAAAAGCTGCACTTAAACTTTTGAAAAACCTTATCTGCCCTGCCGTTGAAAGTTGATCTTGGTGTTTTTTGTAAACCATTGAAAGGGCTCTATACTCTGGTGTTTTATATATTTTTTTATATTTTGAATTACTCACCAAAGTACAGAACATAAAGTTATTGAATTGCCAACTAGTATTGAGTGATTTATAGTTTTTTCAAACTTTCTTTTACAGGAATGCGAAGTTCTTGCACTGTTTTAATATACTTAAACTTGGGAAAAGCCCTTCAAGGTAAAAATTCTCGATTTATAGTAAATCTTGAGTTAAATGGTATTATATTAGTTTAATTTTTTATATGATGGATATTTTACATCTAGAATATTTTTATGCCAATCAACCCCATCGCTACTAATGCATCCCCGATGTGACTAGTAAAGAAATTTGATTATGTTACATAAATAATAATTTTGTTTTGGTGGTTTTTTTAGATGGATTGATGTTTTTTCTGTCTGCCAACAATGTAATCCTTTCTCCTGGCAATGAACAAGGAGTTATTCCCCCTTTGTACTTTGACAAAGTGATTGACAAGAGCACAGGACAAGTGGTATGATTTTCATGTTCCTCGCTTGTTATTCATAGTTGCATTTCTTTAGCACAAAACATATGCATTTTTCGATTTTCTTAATACATTTTTAAAATATATTATTTAATTGAGTGGGACAGGGGCCGGCAAACCTTGTAAGTGGCCATTTTTGGTTGACTTGGATTATTACATTAGCATATTAATACAGTTCAGGGGCGGTGTGTGTGGGGGTGGGGGTGTAGCACTAATTGGTAATCTTATAAAGTGCGTTTCTCTAAAGCTTGTTTTGTCAAGTAACTTTAGTAGATGGTAAGTTCATGCGTTGTGGCCGCCATTGTTTGGCAGGCTATATATAGTTGTTATAATATTGTACTTTACTTGTTTTTTTCCAGTTGCTGAGGGATGGTGTGCCACTCAATAAAGAAATAGGATTTACAGTAGTCACAGAGGATATGGCAGCTAGAGCTGGTGTTGTAACACCTGAAGACATTGCTGCTGAATTTGATAAAAAGAAAAATAGAAGAAAAAAGAAATAAAATATCAAATTAGTTCTGTTCAGTTATTTAATGGAATGTGGAAGACTGAGTTATATTTTAATTTTTCTGTGATATCCTTTCCAAAAAAAATGTTTTCACACAGTTTACTGTGAAGAAATCTTTTTAATCTTAATAAAATATAACTTTTTTTTTTTGTACACATTTTTCTTGTTTTTCTTGCTTAACTTAATAATTTATTGATATTCTTATATTTTAAATTTTTTTAAACTTCATTTTAAAGCATTGTCTTTGGATTGGACATATCATTTATTAGACATACATGAACATTTTAAATATGCAGCCTTTTTCATTAAAATACATTTGAAAGCACTTGTGTCTTTTACTTATTTGAAAAAAAATCTTTTAAGTTAAAGGGACAAAATTTCTTTGACATTTTTAGATTAATCAATTCAATCTTAATTGGAGGGCTTTCTGTAGTCTGTAGCTTGATGTCTTTGTCTTGCCAATAGGTAATCTGTCTTAAGATTTGCTTGATTTATTCAGTTTTCATGCATGACTAGCTTTCAGCAGTGGCCTTTTGCAACTTTTAGAATTGGATTATATTCATCTTCAATCTCTCAATGCTGTTTTCTTTCATCATTGCTTGAAAAAAGGAATGGGACAGTTTTTGGAAACTTCTTATGGCACATGTGACATATGGTTCTCAAAGGTCACCGGAAATGCATATGAAAGAAATTTGTTTTGAACTGAAGTTTGTTTGAAATGAAATAATGAGAGAAAAGCTACAAAAATACATTTTGTTTAAAGTTTAGATTTTTCCCATTTCACACTCGCACCTTTCCTTAAAAAAACATTTTAAAACTTAATAAATAAATCCCTGTTTAACAAATTTCATTTTTTTTTAAATTTTCTTCAAATAAATTTCTTTTGTACAAATTTCAGGATAAGGTTCTTATTGTAGTGTCAGTTCATTCAAATAGGATTTAACACAAAAGTATTTAATGAATTAGGCCTAACTTTAATACATAATTTTGACTTTAGAATCTGTTAAAAGAATATCTACAAATTTAAAATTGGGATAAATCTTCACAACAGAAGTAGGATAACTTACCTTGAAAGAGGGTTTAGTTACCATTGTAAGTTATGGTTAACACAGTGATTCCCAACCTTTTTTTCCCCCCAATGCCTCTTGAGCACCTCAGAAGGTGTGTCCTTTCCCCTTGGTGAAAAAAAATGTAACCTTTAAATTAAATAAAAAAGCTATCTATGCTTCCTTCCATCCGGAAGATTGAATTTCAATTTGGCTGCTTTTTTAGATCTTGAGCTTCAACATTTCAGGATAAGTCTTAAAAAGTAAGCGAAATATAAAGGCTGTGAATTGCAAAACAATAACAGTGATTAACTTGACTTTTTTTTTTTTTAATTTCAAGTGTTATCATTGCACCCCCACCTAAAACCCCTTTCCCCTTTTTTTTTACCTCATTTAAAACCTCATTACATTAGCAATCTCAAAGATTAAATGCAGCCCCCTCCCGTTTGAAACTCAATACATTTTGAATTTCAGAGATTTGATGTCATTGTGTCGCACTCCCCTTCCCCCCCCCACCCCCCAATAAATACTCAAAATGCCCCTCATGCCTTTTTTTTCTGTGAGGTGTATATGCCCCACAACAGGTTAAAAATCCCGATTAGTTAATTAGGAATAGGAACTCCGGGCGCCCTCGAACGGATTATGCAGTTTCTTTTTCTAGTCTGAAGCATGTTTTAACTAATCTAAACAATACAGGGTAAATCAGGTCATTAGGCATCAGTGTTTCTACAATTTGATTATTTCTTTAGACTTCTCCACAGCCGAGTACATGTGTATCATTAGAACCGAGAGTATTTAAGAAGACTTCTCATACAACAAAAACAATATCCCATAAGGACAAATATATTTTAAAGTTGTTTTTGACATGATGCCCTTAAAAGTCGAAAATGGGGAATTAGCTGCCAGGCCTTGGGGCATTAGGCACCTGAAGTTATTTTTAACTACCAGGCCTTGGGGCATGAGGTACCTGAAGTTAATTTTAGCTACCAGGCCTTGAGGCATGAGGTACCTAAAGTTTTTTTTAGCTACCAGGCCATGAGGCACCTTGAAGTTATTTTTAGCTACCAGGTCTTGGGGGCATTAGGTACCTTAAATTATTTAAACACATCCCCAGCTCTTATAGTTCTACTCTAGCTTGAATAACATTTCTACACTCAGTAAGGGGCCATTTTAAATTTTACCATCGCCCTCCCTACTGTCACAAATCTCAGGACATCCCCCCCCCTCACACACACACACACTTAAAGTATATCACACTTTTTAACTAAAAAATGGTTTTAAAATTTTTAATGAATGAATTTGAATCTACAACACACTTCACTATTTAACTGTTAAATCTATAAAAGTGAAATCTTCTCTCAGAATACATCCATCACAGCAGAAAGTTCAACATCATTGTCAATTTCAGGTTTTATATGTATGATAAAATAGGACCAAAAGCCCTACATGGGCTGTAGTGCCACAGGGATGGATGATATGTAGGCCTATGACTTAAAATAAATGAGTGACCACTGTGTCTTTCGGGCATCTATTGGGTTGGGGGGGGGGGGGGGCTGTCTAAATAACAGAGTTTGCAAACAAAATACTTTATAAGCTTATATTTATAAAATTCCAAGCCCAAACATTCTTCTCGTTTTAATGTCAGATCAATTTGCCACACCTATTTGCAGGCATTTAAAACAAAATTAGATGGAAATCCAGATGTAAGCTTTTTTAAAAAAGTTTTTTGTAAACTTGTATGTCAATTTTTTTAATTTTTTTTTTTGGTATTTGTTTTAGAAAATTTATTCTTTCAAAAAATTCTTTGGATTTGATAGAAATAATATTATTATTAATATAATGTGTAAAAATATATCGGAGAGGTAATTTTTAATTTCTCCGAAGAAAGTTATAGTAGTTTGAAATTCTCCCCCCCCCCCCCNGATGTCCCCGGGCGCAAGCTAGTTAGGGGCGCCAAAATGTGATTTGATATTATATTATTGGTAAAAATAATGGGTTTGAGAGTTGAAAAAAAGAAAAGGGGGCGCTTTAAAATGGATCTTGTCCCCGGGCGCAAATCTTGTCCCCGGGCGCCAAACACCCTCGCTACGCCACTGCTGGTGCTGTTCACCAATTTTGGTGCTGACTTCTGATAGATAGGCTAGGGCCTACATTGCATAGTGTAGTTGCTTGTGTTAGTGCTGATAGATACATTGCCGAGTGTAGTAGCTAGTGTTAGGGCCACCCTTTTAACGATACAAATTCTGCAGTTTTCATTAATTGCCACCCAGCGATATATAGAAAAAAATGACACTTGGGTGGAGCACCCCATGTGCCCCCATTGCAAAAGCGTACTGGGTAAATTCGGAGTGTGTTCTTATTTCGTTGTATTAATTTTTTTTTAAATAATAATTGTAAAAAAGCGAAATATTTTTCTTGAATTTCAATGAACGAAAAGAAAACATGAAGGGTAGTCGAAACCAAGGGAGAAAACTATTAACAACTTTTTTCATGACAACAAAATAAAATTAAATCGGCAATGAATCAGTCAAATGAGTGAGCAATAGGTCTACAGATTGTATATAAGTGTATCAATGATATTTTTTAAATTTATATTTGAGTACTACTTAAACAGTTTACCGTATTTTTTTACTAACATGATTTTAAACGTACTATCTATTACTTTTAATTAAAATAATTATCGAAGTGGCCGTGTCCACCGCTGGATATACCCACGGCTGTACCTAGACCTAGGCTAGCAAAACTAAATTTGGCAAAACCATCGACCTAGGCCTGCTTACACCGCGGCGAAAATTTTCCATTGGCATGCTCTTACTTAAGATATGTCTTTTGATACGATATTGTGTGGTCTTGGGGTAGAGTAAACCATCATAATTTGTGTCAGTCAATCGCTAGCTAATAATATTTTATAAAAATTGGCTGGACTGATCATCAGTCTGATGAAACAGATACACTAACTCTAGCGAAAAAGGGTGTCGGGGCCTATCACACAAATTTTAAAACAACATCAGGAATATGTCCAAGACATTTTTACACCACGTAACGCCCCATCTGATGACATAAAATGTTGTACAATGAACAATAAAATTGTTTTTGTTAACTTGTATCAGTGTTACAATCTCTATTTTTCATCCATGGCGCTCACATGCAATGCTTTTTCCTATTTTGTAGGATCGTTGATGGCGCCCTAAGCACACGCCGTGTACGAAAAGTTAGATTATCGTTTCTTGACCCCGGACCCGAGGTTCAAACTTCATTATAATAAACTTATGGAAATTTAAATATTTGCTGGGCGCCCTAGGTGCCCCTTTGGCCACGGCGCCTTGTGCGAGGGCACAGGTCGCACACCCTAAAGGCCGGCCCTGAACGCTGAGATGTATGCAGTTTCAGCCATTAATTATTAATACTATACTACTACAAATATAAGTTACAGTACAGTAGTTGTTACCTAAAAACAATATCATCCTTACCCTTAAGTCTTTTTTCTCTTCTCAAATGCTTCTTATGTTATAATTAAATCTAATATGTTGCTTTACCTTTTCTGTTTTAATTGCATTTTCTTTACTAACTGAACCAAATATTAATTTACTCCTTTATTTTTTTTTAAATTACAGATTTGCTTGGAAGAATATAATCTAAGACTGATACATGGTTTGTGATGTTAACATTGAATTTATGTCATGGTTTCCATACACAGAACACTTTTGTTGAGTTTTATACTTCTTTTACTCCTGGGTCTTCTTTGTGAATGTGTGACTGAATACACATTCAAACGTTATACGTACAGGAAAAAACGTGACGATAAACGGTATAAGTCAGCAAGACAACGATGTGAAATGGAGGCAGAGTGCCAAGGATTATGGGGAGTGAAGCACACAAGTTGTACTCGCATGTGCATGTCTGAATTTTGCTACAATGAACTGTATGGTCAAGATGAACTGGAAGAAGGTGAAATAGATGTGAGGCTGAACTCTTTCAAAGGATGCCTTAGTCAAGTAAAGATGGAGGATTTATGATTCCACTTAACTTACTTAAACCAATTTGTTTAGCTTGAAACTGAAGCAATCATAACTGTATTATTTTATCATTTTTGTGTAGTGTATCCCTTGTCATTAAAAAAAAATATTTTTTTTAACAATGTGCTTCTGTTAAATTTGTTAAATCTCTTTATACCAGTAAGATGTATTTATTTTATGTTTTTCTGCTTGCATTATTATCTTTTATTCTGGAACACATTTAAACCATCAGATAAAAAGCTTGTTGAAAATATTTTCTTACTCATATGGTCACCTGTTTTTTAGGGGAAAAATGTTACATTATTACATATAAAACACATTTTATACAATTTTTTGTGATATTGACTTTCAAGAGAATCGCCGGATGGTTAAGTAAATTTAAATTATTTCTTTTTAAATCAATCAAAGAAATTGTTAATTTGAGTCCTCTGACACATATTGGTGATAGGTCAACTAAAATAAAACCAAATATCACACAATGTAAATGAGAATAAAACATTCACAAAAATTATAGAAGAAATTGTAATCAGCACTTTCCAGCATTTTTTTATTCATATAAAAATAAAAGCATAACATCAACATTTTAGATGAACTTTTTAAGTTACAATTTAGACTTACTTCCCTCAGAGCAATGAGCCTCCTCTTTCCGAAGGGGACAGCCATAATCAAGTGAGGAGTATTATACAGAATAGCAAAAAATATGAAGCAGAATTTTAATAAAAATTCAATAAAAATATGCCACTATAATTTTAATGCCTTGAAAAACTTAATCATATAATTATTACAAGATCCCCTCAATATTTTACTTCATCCTCTGAAATTCGAAAATAGTTGATCTGATAGATTTTAGTTACCACATAATTCACTAGATGTGGTATCGTAAATAAAAACCTACTGCTACAAGTAATGGTGCCATGCTTTAACAGAGTTATAACTTAATGAATTATAGATTTGCAGGCGACTCTATTGCACCTGTGCTTAGTTTTTCAGCTTTTGTAATAGTTTTTTTATGATTTCTTTGGAATCAAGGAGTGGTAAATGTGTCAAATGTGCTTTGGACTGACAATCTTGTGTTTTATCTTGAGTAAAAGTGGTCAAATAGAATTTTTGGAAGTCATAGAGTTCAACCAAATTCACATCTGCTATCTTGGAATTAAAGGATCAGCCATCTTATAAGATGGTCAGATCAAAGCAACAAACAAATGACAATCAGCTACAGACAAGAGTATCCATGATCTTTGAAAAAGCAGGGAAATCCATTCAACCAAAAAGCCCAGATCCTGTTCCAAATTCCATCAGAGTCCCATTTTATCTAAAATGGGAAAATGTTCATTAAATATTGTATATGTGGCTTACAATATACATCAGATCAGATATAGTTCAATGGTTTTCATGGACAAAAACAAATATAGAACAATGTGAAACTATATATTTTTTTTTTCAAATAAAATTTGTTGGTCCACACTTTAAGATAAACTGCCCTACGGAGTATTAACATCCATAATTAATATGGAAGCATTTTTTTTCTTTTATCTCCCCTTCTTGCCTTGATTGATTAATTTAATCTGGCAATTCTCTTTTCTTGGAAGATACAATGAGTGGATTTTAAATCAGGAGTTCTTGAAATATTTGAAAACAAAATTGTGTTGGAAGACCTCTTTTGACTAATGGCTCGGATAGTCAACAACACAGCATATGGTACTTCCAGAAAATTCTTTCTAAGAAATTGAAGTTGCTTGAATGGTCTGTAAGTTCCTAGAGCTGGCACATCCTGGGCAGGAATGAAGTGTTTCATGGGCAAACAAGTCACAGTCTAGGCAAAAATACTTCTCACACTTCCCACATACATAAACCTGAAATAGTGAAGAAAAAAGAATATTTGAAGAAATAATTATATCAATCTATCTTGATATTTAAAGCAATTCAAAATAAATGGTTTGCTGCAATTAACGAATAGGAGCCAGAATGATCAATTCATTGATCGTGGGCCCTCAAAATAAAGAAGAAGAAAGAAGAAGAAATGAGCAAATAATATAAAAAATGTATGCAGGGTATAAGTGTATAAGAAAGATATCACCCGATGGAATTTTAACATAGCCAAAATTAATTTTATAATTTTTTTTATAATTTAAATATTTGCCAGACATCGGAATACTGGTAAAGGTTACGAAAATCATTTAATCATTACTCACATGTGGATCCAATATTTCAATCTGACAAGCATAGCAGCACCTGAAGAGAAGAATACATTATAGTTAAGCAACAAAGAGAAATGGCATGCTCACAAAGATATTAATCACAGGTGGTAAAATCCAATAGCCTCATGTGTACCCTAGCATAAATTGAACATAAATAATTTCTCCTAAAAAACCAAGAGTTTTTTTAGTCTTAAAAGGGCTCTCAGCTGGTATTAATAATCATCCATCACAATAATTTAATGTTTTTTTCAAAGAACAGTACTATTTCATGGGGTACATTTTTTTTTCTTCTGAATAATGAGAATAAACAGAAATAATCTCTCCAGATTTAGCAATGTCCTAAGTTTGGTGCACAAAGGAATATATTTTATGTATGCTGTATATTATAGTCTGTCAATCATGATATTGGAAAATGACATCAATACCCCACTATTTTTTAAACGAAATGACTGCTTGGACTTACACTTGCCCATCTGTTACAATATCAGATGTGAGAAATTCTTTGTAAGGCTCAGGTGGAAATAAATGATGATAAGACCTGGCCAAATGAGGAGCTGAGACCAAAGTTAAGCCTGTGTAGGGAATACAATAACATTTTAGGCAACAAATAAATCATACACTTAAACAGGATATAAAAATTGCACCCCCCACCCCCAAATATAGACATATTTTTACAATCAAATAAGCCATCAAAAAAGATATAAAATGGTCTTCAATTGAAACATTGAAGGCTAAAAAAGTAAGCAAAATTAAACATAATTATCAGCTGTCATGTTCTCATTAGAATATATTATGTATTATAATTAAGTGAAACTTACTGCAGGCCTTGCATTCAATTGGCAGCTCACAGTATTTGCTTTTGCACTGAGGACAGAAGTATCCAGTGGTGCTGAAACCCTGGGATGTTTTGCTGTCTAGATGACTGTTTTAAAATATCAAATAAAAAAAATTGTTGGAAACAAGATGGCTGATTTTTTTTTTTATATCAACATTTCTGGGCACAGCCAACAAAGAGGCTCCTACCAATAACGACACTGCCTGTGAATAGCAGTTGATGATCTGTGGAACAAATTTAAGAATGGATCCAGGACTCCTTGAGCTTATGATTCCTGAGCATGTTGTCATGTTTACCATATACATAATCTGCCCTGGCCTTAAGTCCCTTTAAAAAGAAGAGTTGTTTTTTTAAAGAAATATGAGGAGGTTTCTTAGAACATCATGTTATGGAACAATTATTTCCTTTTCATTTATTTTTCACTGGTTAAAAAAATATTTCGACTGAAGACTTTATAACTCGTTTTCCATTTATTATGAGTATAAAAATATGTAATTTAAAATAGTAACAAATTATGCATCACTTATGGTGCAAATAAAATGATTAAGCCTATACTGGTACGGTTCATCTGGCCCCCATTCCCAAATCCCCTCACCACCAATCAGTTACTTTTGTAATACAAAAAAAAAGGGGACCAAATTTTCTCTTACCACATACACATGGATGGCTTTTCCCCAGTATCTTTGTCTCCTCCAAGTGTATGGTGAGGAAATCCTAGTAAGAGATAAAAGTTGATAATTACTTTTCTATCACACTTAAAATAAGAAGCTTAACATCAATTTATTTGTAAAAATTATGAGTTCTAAACTAGAAATTGAAAGAAAAGAATTGTTTAGTCATAAGTCATATAATTACTGGGGGAATCTGACTGAACGCTCTAAGTCAGGAACCCGCACCACCGATGCGACTTGGTGGTGTCACATGGGTTTGCCTCTTCGTGGCGTGCCAGACTAGTAGGGAGGCATTGTCCTCCCGAAGCCAAAAACCCCGCCCACTTGCTTGACTCCCAACGCAACAAGAGAAACGCGATAACAGGATTACTTGTTGCCGTTAATGGATATGAGGTCTGGGTGGCGGTTAAAGCCCATACCAATGATTTAACTACGCGGCCCCGAGAAAGCTGCTCCTAGGCGACCTTTCGTTCCAGCTTTTTGTCACGACCACACGACTCCCTGGACGTTCTGACCCACGGAGAGTGGACCGCGAACGCTTTAAACGCAGCGTTTTCAGTCGACCAGATTCCCCCAGGCCAGGGGGGAGGTTCCCGGTGTGCTTCTGCGTGGTCTGGCGGCAGGGAGACCCGTTGTCTGGCCCATGTGGAGGTGTGCGGGATTAAGAGCTCGCGCTGGACAACCCACCGCCGTCATCTTCAATGTGACGTTAATAATATGATTAAAATTAAATGCTAAATTTTACATTTCTCCTGTATTTTATATAATTTCAGAAAAAGTTTTTAACAGTTAAATAGCCCAAATGTTATTTAGAATTACCCATTTTGATAAGAGATGACTCTGTGTGTGCCTGAAAATACATAATGGTGCAGGATGAGCAACTTTAATGCCATATAATACCATAATAAAATCTGAGCAACTTTATGCACCATATAATCAAATAATAAGTCATGCATGCAGTTATCTACATGAAAGGGAAGCTTTTCCATATCAATAAAAAAAATTCAAAAAGCTTAACATGAATTTAGCTGATTTTTTTAAAATAAAAGAAAATGTGTTCGCTTACTGTAGCTGGTGGTGGAGTCACATGTTGACTAAGTAAATCTTTAAAGTGAGATTCATCAAGAATGACATTATAAGTGCCTGTAAACGGGAGAATGCTGGTATTTTATAGCTCATGATCCATTTTATCTTAGACACAGCAAAAAAATTTATTTACCTTGTGCAAAAACTCAAAAAGAATCTAAATTAGCATACAATTGTTGACTAATCAAGTTGGATACAGAGAAAGTTGCATATAGTTTTGTTGTGTGTTTTTTTGGTAAATGCTTCTGCTGTTAAAATTGGCCATTTCAAAAAAATGAAACCTTTTACAAATGTAGCTTCATTTTTGTACTTGACTAATATAGGTTTGAAAATATGTACCTCCTGTTCGTTGACATAATGTTTTGCAGATCCTGACTTCTGCAGATAACCCAATAACCGAGCATCTTATGTTAGCCTCTGCAACTATCTGAAAAGTTTAAGGCATTCATTGCAGGAACATCTACTCTATTTATAAAATAGCCAAACCTCATTTGAAAAAAATCAGGTGATTGCATTTTATAAAGATAACAGATTAAGTTACGAAGGCATTTTTTAAAAATGTCAATAAAGTTTAGTCACAGTTGCAGTTTCTAAATAGCATGTCAATGAACCTAACAGACATGAAAAGATTATATAGGAGGTAGCCATATGGAAGGAAAAAAAACACAAAAGAGAGCAGAATATTTCCTTAGTAAAGACACACAATCTTGTGTGAACAATACCTTTATATGTTCTTTAATGTCACCAGGATCACAAGTTGTCAGGCTCCCCATTATAACCAAAAGTTCTCTGCTAGCATGACTTGGCATGTGCCTAAAATAAATAAGGACACGCAAAAAAAAAAGGGAAAAAGACCTTTGATTCTAGCTATAACTTTAAACAATTTTGAAGCATAAAATGTTTTGCTACATTGCATAGTACAACTAACAACCACAGCTATGGATAAACATCATAATCGGTTATCTGAATTGGATTTGTAAAGCTACATCTAAAGGATATTAAAACCATATAGAGTAATGATCAGTGATTACAAAGCTAAATTAAAGCACAAAACTAAGCGTCTGTCAGGAATGTGTGCTGAGTGCAATCCTACATAGCAGTGAAGTGTGGACAGTGTCATAAATGGGAACTCAACTGCTTCCCTCTAAATTTGGCTTCGTAACAATTTGCAAATTTGATAGCAGTACAAATTGTCTGATACAGAAGTTTTGAAGCATGCCTCTCTAAGCAAGAGGGGCCTTCCCTAGTTAGGCCATGTATGGAGAATGGAGGAAGGCTCTATTCCAAAGAATCTGCTGTTTTGAGAGTTGGTAGAGGGGGCAAGACTTATTGGATGTCCACAGCTGCAATTTTAGTACTTTTGTTAAAGGAAAATGAGGGACACCAACACAGAAATCAGCGAATGGGAAATCATCGCTAAGCAATGCTCCAACTGGTGAACAGCAGTGTATGAGGGAGTCAAACGGGCAGGAGATGCGCAAAAAGAAGCCCTTGCAACAAAAGGAGCATTACGGAAGGCTAAATTTAACCAGAAGTTAAGGTTCTCTTTTGGAAAGTGCAGCGGAGACTGCCATTCCAGGATTAGCCTTGTAAGCTATTTGATGAAGTGCCAATAGCTACTCCATCATCTCTTGAAGACGGAAGGGTGCGATATAATTATAAATATGAATATTTGCTCATAACATTTTCAACATCAAAGCTCTTTTCCAAATGCTGACATGATTTTCTTATTGTTAAATTAAGTCATTTTTTAATATTTGTTTTAAATATTGAATTTTTTAAATTTTAATGCCAAGGTATTAAAAAATGTACATTTAGCTTAGAGTTCAGCATAGCGTAAACAGCCTAAAAGTATAATATTCCCTAGTCAATTTGCAAAGCATAGCCAAATAATAAGTTCTTACTTGAGTGTAGACAAAGCCAGCTCTAAAGAGTTCTGTAACGAAAACTCTCCTTGACATGCTTGAGTGGACAGTGTTTCCAATGCCTTTATGTGTCGTCTAGGATTGCCTGTGTATCAAATGAGAGATATTTTTTTAACATTCTTATTGTTACCTATACAGAACTATTTTTAAAGTTCATTTTATTTGACTTATGCATTTATTCAAAATCAAAAAGGAATAAATTTCACCTCCAAGTTCTGTTATTTTTTCAGCACGCTTATTCCTGGAAATTAGCAATCCAAGTTGACTGATGGGATTCTGATCAAAATACTCTTCAACAAAAAATTCCAAAAGCTGTTAGAAATAAAAATTGTTCATTGTTGAAATTAAAGAATGAAGTTATGCCCTAGGTTTTAAATTATCTCATTATTTAAGAATTAATACATTAACTAACATAAGTTACTTTAGTGGCAGCAGCTAAGTAACTTATCCATAGTAGCCAGAAACTACTGATAACTTTTATTAAAATAATTGTTAAATCATGTATACCGGTATTTTCTTTTTTTTTACTCAGAACAATCCAACTTTTCTTTTTTTCACATTACAGTACAGTGCCCAAATCTAAAATGTGGCATGAGTTGCAGCATAACATAAAGACCTGGCGAAAATCTAAAAGTTCAATTCAGGGGAAGTAATCATTTTAAAAAAACACTGTTTATAGTCCTGTTATAATTGATTTGGGTAAGACTCTGAATCCCTATGGTTAAATTTTAAAAAGGATACCAAATAAAGATATGAAAATATCTGGCATATTTGTTAACTAAGATTTCAAACAAAAATTATTATTTTTTGAAGAGTGATATTTATAATAAAAACTAAAGCTATGAAGCAAGAAAGAAGCAATATTTTTAATGCTGGGTTGGATGCACACTACAGTACCTTAAGTGTTGCTATCAACCTAGTTGGTTTGAGGTCTTGATCAGACATAGCTGATGAGGCATCAATGACAATGAATAGGTGTCGCATCTGTAAAAATTCAGAAGGATTTTTAGTTAACATTAACTGGCATCTATAATTTTTTTATTCTTTCAAAGAAAAAAAAAACTAATATGAAAAAAGTAGAAGTGCTAATAATAATAACTTCAAATTTGTTCTTCCTTACCATCCCCAGTCTGACATTTGTGACACGATCCTGGAGTAGCCTTCGTTTGGCTCTGTGAAGGATATCATCCACACTGGCTTGTAAGGAACCAGATTCATCCTCATGCAGCTCTTCCCTATTATATACACATCTGATATGCATTATTAGAGTTATAAATGCAAGTTGGCAAGTAGATTAAAAATTAGTCATATTAATTTATCAATCTGCTATTTTGAATTTTTTTTTAAAAAAGCAATCAGTTAAAAGACTGATTAATAACAATTCACTTTATAAATTTTCTTACCACGTTCATGTCATGATTTTGCACTCATGATATAGGCCCGCACCTAGGAAATTCTGGGCCCAAGGCAGCTGACAGAGTTCGGGCCCCTTTCATGTTTCAAACATGTACTTATATTTTAAAGCGTATATAAAAAAAAATTAAAAAAGGGAGGGTTCCAATCTAACTTGGGCCCCTGACAAGTGACATGGTTGTCCCCACCTAGGTGCGGCCCTGAATGATAATTGTTTTGTTTATATTCCAGAGATAAAATGAGCAAAGTGGGTGAATAACAAAGTTAAAAAGAGTCAGGCAGTGTGTGTAGCAAAGTACAGACAATATACCATAAAATGCTAAAGATGTTCAATAAAAAAAAGAAATATTTAATCTACTGAGCTCATAGTAATTGTACAGGGTGGCCCAATAAAAGTGAGAACATCTCGTAAAATATTACGCTACGAGATGTTCTCACTTTTATTGACCCACCCTGTAGTAGATAAGAGATGATATTTGTAATGAATTTTGAGGAAAATTTTACTAAAACAGGAGTACATCCTTATGCTTTAAGTCCTTATCTATAGCTATATCTAGTCTAGTAAACTGAAATAAATATCTATTTTATTTATGAATTTACGCAGCAAAATCTTTTTTTTTTTTAAATTTAAATACACAAATACAAACCACGTTTTTTCATATTCAGTCTCCCATCTGTAACCTTTATCATCTTCATCCCCCATTTTGAAATATAATTAATTCCGGTAGCAGGTGGATACACAGGTGACAGTGCAATGGTGAATGTACAGCAGACTCAGTGCAGCAGAGAAGTTCAACAACGTCCAACAAGTCACTGTCGACACTGTCTCTGAGTTAAGTAAGAATACCAAGACCAAAGCCAAAGTAAGATTTAGTTAAGTTAGTTTTAGTAAGTTATCCTAGATATAAATATTTGAAATATAAACATATTATTAGTAAGGTATAGATAGGCACCAGGTAATTATTATAGAATTGAACAGGCTAAGTAAAATCAAGATATATTTAGAGTTAAAATAATTTTTTATAGTTCAAAAAATGCTAATCTACTAAAATGGGCAGGTTGAATATTCACTTTCGTTTTCTTTAATAAAGGAAGTTCGTAAAGGTGAAGGACAAATGTTCTGATAATGTTTTCGCTCTTTATTTTATTTTATGCTAAAAATACCTTTTATTTAGTTTTAAATTACTATAATCAATTTCTATATTTTTGTATTGAACAATCAACCAAAATTTTCTATTGGGCTTCTTTAGTTAGCTACTTAGATTTGTTATGAACGGATTTCAATATAGTATATAATTAATATAGGCCTATACAATAGTGACTTTTATAATTATACTGGTGTTCGTTTTTCGCATGCGAAGAATACCAAGGGCCAGTGGCGTAGCGAGGGTGTTTGGCGCCCGGGGACAAGATTCGCGCCCGGGGACAAGATCCATTTTTAGCGCCCCTTTTTCTTTTTTTCAACTCTCAAACCCATTATTTTCATTAATAAAATAATATCAAAGCGCATTTTGGCGCCCCTAACTAGCTGGCGCCCGGAGACAGCTGTCCCCCCTGCCCCCACCACGCTACGCCTCTGCCAAGGGCTATTATATTACATGGTGACTATTATACTTTAATACTATACACAAAGGACATGCATGCTACCTGCAGAAATTGTAGTGACAGGGCGAGTCGTTATCTGCTGTGATCATATCTGCAGTTGAAATAACGGTAGAAACAGGGTGGGGATCATGATTACTATGATGTTGCCTATTACGGATAGGGCCTATGACTAATATGAGCCATGGGGTAGGCAGTGGCAGCCACTTGCTAATCATTCTATACTCACAGCCATTGAGGAGAATGTTCCTGGGGAATCCCTTTCGCCCCAGCTACTTCGTGAACTATTTACGAGGTAGAAACTCACTGTAGAAAACCCTATTGGAGGGCGTCCTACGCCCCGGGTTGAACGGGGAGGGGGGTACATGGACGTAAATACCGAAACCCTCGGGAAGTCGATTGCTGATGTGGGAGCAACATCACCGAGCTACCGGATATCCTTAGGCTTAGATCCCACCCACCCCTCTTTTGTGTTATTTGGGATTTGCTGATGGGAACCAGCTTATAATCCTAGAAGAAGAATCCCAGGCCTTGTGGATTTAGTCCTGCGAAGTCTACACCATCGTCACATCGTGACGGACGGATGCCAGAACCAGTGAAGTTACGGGCGGGAATGTCCTAACTCTACCAGGAGATCTCAAAAGTGCCGCTTTGAGGCTCAAAATTAGAGGCGGGTAGTTTGGGCTTGAAAAAAAAAAAGGGGGGGGGGGTTTTGGGGGGAGGATTGCCATTAGGAGATTGCATCCCCAAAGTGAAGTTACGGGCGGGAATGTCCTAACTCTACCAGGAGATCTCAAAAGTGCCGCTTTGAGGCTCAAAATTAGAGGCGGGTAGTTTGGGCTTGAAAAAAAAAAGGGGGGGGGGTGTTTTGGGGAGAGCATTGCCATTAGGAGATTGCATCCCCATGTACATCTTTACATAAATACACACATTGCTGCTTATTCATATGTTTGCTTAGTCTACGCACTTTGCGTGTTTTAGAGAAAGGGGGATTATCACTTTCTGTAATAAAAGGGCATTTTAATTTAATATTCATTTCAAAGTCAAATCATTATCTTTTCGACCAAGAAGACGCAATTTTAAGACGCACGCCGTCTGTGAGTCATAAGTTATTTTTGCTCGAGTTGCCACATAGTCATCTCCTGTTCCTCTCAATCTCATCTAGTACCTGCCCTTATTTATTTACTTCCGTCAACAAAGATGGCGTACTGGTTTCATAGAAATCCCCTTAAAGCAACAGCTCCTGTTAATTATGAATTACACGGAGTTTCAACGAATGACGCTACTAGAAAAATATTCAGGTACCACCATTATATATAATTTTGTGTCTTTTTTAAATTGGAGGAGTTAACAGAAAATGTGGCACTTAATTGATTCTTAAACAACGAACTTAACGACTTAACGGAACTACCAAAATTATAATTAATATTGATAATAATAAATAACATGTCCTGGTCTTAGCCTAACAAGGTCAACAGTCTGTGTAGGCCCTACACCAAAAATGACTACTTTTACTAACAAAAGAGACACAACTGTAACTCACCTCTTCTTCTATAGCTGAAGGGCCCACAATCAATTTATTGATCATTTTGGTCATCTTTTACTCATTCACTGAGTCCTGTAATTGTATGTTCAGGCTGAGTAAGTCTTAGTCCATGATCTTTAATCTTTACTAAAAAACAGTGTGATGTCTAATACTAATAGTATTAGTAGTATTAGACATCACACTGACATAGTTAATACTACTTTATTAAAATCAGACTACTCTTTAAAAAGTCTATAGCCTATGGCCTATAGCAGTGTTTCCCATCCTTTTTCAGTAAATTTTGACTACGATTGCCACTATTTTCTCAATGGCCGCCATCTTGGTTAACACGTCACATGAAGTCACGTGACGTGCCAACCAAGAAGGCGGCCATAAAAAGTAGTGCAAAACACGTGTTGTTAAAAATAAAAATTTTGTAAAAATTTTTTGTAAAAATGAAAGGAAATAAATAAAATTAATAGCATTTTTTTGAAAATCTATCCCCTATGCCTAACCTGAACCCTAAATCGATCCCTATGCCTAACCTGAACCCTAAATCCATCACTATGCCTAACCTGAACCCTAAAACTAGCCCTAAAGACATAAGTAAAAACACGTGGAATTAACTTCCTGTGGCAAGAAAAATATGACTTTTGAAAAAGGAAGAAAAAAAAACAAGAAAATATGGCCAAAACATAATTATGAAATAAATAAGTAATGAAAACCCAACTTACAGTTTCATGAAATACACTTTTACACACTTTATTTCAGGTTCCATGGAAAAAAATATCCAAAAATTAAGAGAGCACAAGACCCGGCATGTGGCAAAGATGGTGGCACTAATAAAATATGATAATTAGCCAACCATTGATAATTTAAATTGATAATTAATCAACCAATTAAAATTTTAATACAAAACATGTCATCAGCGTAAGAATACTAATACATAACAAAAAATTTCTTTAAAAATAAACAAAGGGAAGTCACTCCCTGGAAAATAAGTCGTGGCAATCGTAACTAGTATTAGCCCCTTTTTCACTACTCTGCATTCTATGAATTATTTGACTACACGGTACTAGTCGTTCAACCCCCCCCCCTACACACAAATTATTTCTTACTTAAGACACTTAAGTCTTATACCCCTACAAAGTACAAAAGTTATAGTGAATTTGACAATTGGAAATTATTGAATTTCTAATCTTTTTATTGAATTCAAAGGGAACTGTATATCTTAGAAAAGTAACTTGTGTACTCCAATAATTTATTGATGTGGCTAGAATATTATTTTTTTCTATTTTATATTTTGGTCAATTTTAGTGATCTAAGGATGTCAAGAACAAAACTGCTAGAGTTATTAACAGATCCTGGTCAAGCCCGTGATGTGGTGGACAAAGCTCACGCAGAGTATTTAGGTCTTCTACAGGGAATGTGTACCCCAATAGATCCAAGTGAACCAGAAAACAAGCTGCGTAAGCTTATAAAATATAAGTGGTCAAATACTTTGCTTGGAAATATACCTGTGTAAGTTTTATGGAGTTTATGTTTGTATCCTCTAAACTTTTGATGTATGGATATAAAAAAAAATTTAGCATTATTTAAGTTAAAAACTAAATTTTTTAATTATTACTAAACAAGTCTTTAGAAATTTAACCTTCTTTTGTATTTTGTTTTCTTAATAAATTGTTTGTTTTTCTTAAAAAATACAGACTAAAGTATTTTAGTTTTATGACATTAAACGATAATTGTTTCCTCAGAGAATACACAGATACTGCCTTTGAATACTTCTCAATGTTATTCAATGTGGCTTTGTGGTTTACAAAGCATGCTGCAAAAATTGCTGCTAAAGAAGAGTAAGTACTGTGCTATTTTTTCAATTAAAGTGTTTGAAAGAGAAATAGCAAATTTTTTTGTTTAATCTATCGATTTGAGTTATCTCTCCATTCTTTATTTTAGTAACATATTCACTCCCCTGCTTATGAATCACTTGTAATTTGTTCTCATTTTAAATCCAAGCCCAGACATGGAAGAAGCAAAAGAAATACACAAATGCTTGAGAACAGCAGCCGGCATATTTAAATTTTGCAAGGTAAAATGTTTTGTTGGTAATGAGCTTTTGGAAAGGTAAATTTGGTTTATAACTTTATTCTGTGATGATGTACTTTGCATGTTTTATTCTGAGCTAAATTTTTAAACAGATTAAAATGTCAGATTTACATTTAGGAGAAAACTTAACAGGCTCAGAACCTTTAAATAAACTTGAAGTTCACAAATCAAATATTTTTTGAGGCAATAGGTATGTTGTATGTTTTTTTTTTTATAGTTTAGAATTCTACAAATAGGTGTTAATTTCAAGATGGCAGTCAATAACATACATAAATATTTTGTTTTTGTTATAAATATGACCATAATTAAACAATTGTTCTGAGTTCATTAGTTGTTTTTTAAATTTTATTTGATAATGGTGATAAGGGGGAGAGACTGCACTGCAAACTGGTTAGGTAAAAGGAAATGAGCGAAACAAAGTAGGGGAAAACCTGAAAAAAATGATTCAACAAAATGATGAACATGTCGGCATGAAGACTTCTTCTGTGAACAAACAAAAGTAAAAGCACTATAAAAATTTTTAAAATAAACTCTCAGATACAATGTTGTATTTGATACTACATTGCAGCCAAGTGTTTATTTTTATATTTATTTTTTTATTGTATTATTATATTTTTTTTCAGGATGATTTGAGATCAAAACTATTTGATGCCCCCTCTGAAGGTGCACATGATACAGACACCCGTGTGCTTGATGCTTATATTCACCAGTGCACTGCAGAGGCTCAAGAAAGTAAAGTCTTTACGAATCGCTCTGATAATTTGTTATTATGTTCAAACTATAGCATGCTATCAAATAAAATTTACAATAAGAAAAAATATTTCGGTTTTAATATGAACAGTTCAGAAAACTCTTATAATCAAAATTAACCTTCTTGTCATGGCTGGGCTAATCTATCGGTCCAGGGTCAAATGAGTAAAAGACGAATGGCTGATTCATACCAGCTAATCAGATAGCTTCTCATAATATCTCACTCATCTCATCCATTAATAATTTACTGTGTTTTTATGTTACCTAGTGACCCATAAAAATGCTTAAAATATGAACTTGAAATATGTCAAAATGCCTAAGCAGCCCCAGAGGGATATTTTATGTTGTATTTCACACTGCATCTCATTCAAATATGGGTTAGGACTTATTTAGGCTTCAACAAACATAAAAGTTCTGCAAGTAAGATGTGTTTTTCATTGCATGCATAAATTATGGAAATCGGGATATCTCATTTGCATAAATTTTGAAATTTCAGTTTGATTCATAAAGATCATATTAGTTTGTTCAATTCCTTACAAAAATATATATAGTTTTATTTTTGTAAAGTAATTAGTTTATTTCTTTATAATTTTTTTTTCTTTTGCAATATGAGGGCGCAGCTTGTAAAAAGGGTTCCGTCTTCTTGGCACTGACCCTCCAAAAAGGCTCCATGTTTACAGGGTTAATTCAGTTTCATTTTATTGTTGAAAATATTATAATTAAACAGCTAAAAAATTATGAAATATTTTTGATGTTACTTAAATTTCAGTTACACTAGCAAGAGCAATAGAAATGAAACATAACGTCAACCTGATATCAGCCCTTGCATATGAAACAGCAGAAATGTATCAAAAAGGAGGTAAAAGTCCATGATACTGATATTGAGGTTAAATTAATAATCGCACAGAAAATATTTATTTTTATTCATGTTCTGCCTATTTTGGTTAAATTAAAATTATATAATTCTGATTAGCACATGATGTATCAGTTACAATCAATTTTGAAATCAAAGAATGCAAGTGTCTTTCATTATGAATAAATATTAAAATTATAAATGCAGAAGCTTAGTCAAATATAATTCTGTTTTCTTCATAATTCATTTTTTTTTTCCTTTCTTTTTTTGTATTTGTGCAGATGATGCGCTTGCTAGTCTAGATCAGAAAGATGTTGGAAAATGGAGAAAATACTTCCAACTGAAGAATAAATTTTACATGGCCTGTGTAGGTATTTAAAAATGTACAATTAATTAATTTTAGATTACTTCATAATGTGGCTAAAACCAAATATTTGTCTTAGTTCATATTCTTATCCTTGAGGATATATTTTTTTTTATTCCAGGCCCACAGTTATCATGGGGAAAACTTACTAAATCAGGACAAATGTGGAGAAGCGATCCGTGGCCTGAGAGAAAGTGTGGACTGTAAGATATATTTTAGATAAATATATAAATATTTTTCTGGCATTCAGATTAAGGGGTTCAAATTTATTATTATTATTTGATTTTATTTATTTAGACAGATGTTTCTAAATAAATTTGCACATTAAGTTTAAAAATTGTTGTTGTTTTTTTTTAATTTACTACTTCTTCACCAACTTATTGATCAATTATGTTTTAACAAATTATCAAAAATCGGCACTGAAGCAGAAATTTGAGCAATCACACAGTTGGATTAATTTTGATTTTTTTTTTCAAATGAGACCATGGAAAAACAGTAAGAATATCTAATTCATTTTTTCTGAAATTTGGCTTTGAAATCAATACATCTGTGAATTCCCTTTGTTTTAACTGGGTTCTTTGCCCTAGAGCAGGGGTCGGGAACCTTTTTGTCTGAGAGAGTCATGGGCACCACATATTTTGAAAAGTAAATCTCTGAGAGCCATATATTGTGTTTATAACTAAAAATTCAAGTAAAGTATGCGCATTTTGTGTAATTTCAACACTAAAAATGCAATAATTAGGTCTCTGAATTCTTTTTAATAACATTGTTATGTTGTTGCTAATCAATAATGAGTATTTCTTACCATTAATAATGCAACTTTTTTTTTTATAATCAAACATTTGTCTGCGAGCCAGATGCAGCCATCAATAGAGCCACACCTGGTTCTCGAGCCATAGGTTCTCGACCCCTGCCCTAGAGCTTGTCCAAGATTACATTTTTATAAATTAATATGATTCCAGTATATGGCAAGGCAGAGCTACTGTGTAAGGACTATGCTACCGCAAAAGGTGTAGGAACAACAGCCAAACCCCAAAACCATTTGTTCTTCAGAAAGTTGGGGGCTGTCATTAAAAGAACTTTGGACAAGTGTGAGAGAGAAAATGGTCTAATGTAAGTGTACATCTAATGCTTTTCATTTATGATGTAGGAATCACTCAGTTTTTTTGTTTTTTTTTTAGTTTTTTTTTTTTTTACATGATTCTAAGTATCAAGTCTCTAGCCAACTAATTGTGATCAGGTTTTTCTCAACATTTATTATGCACACTAATTATACTTGAGTTTCTTTTTCATTTTTGCTTCACTTTTTTAAATTTAGTTTATTGACTTTAACAACAAGTTTGGATTTTTCCACCCAAAAAAATTTTGTTAAGTTACCACCAGAAAATAGCGCCTGATGCTCCATTGCTGGAACTGAAAGCCACCTATGGTTTGGTCAGCCCTGAGGACTACAAACCACCTGCCCTGAGCCAACTTTGGTCCCTTGATGTTTACAAAAAATATGCCACACCAGCGGCTGCTGCCAAGCCTCCTCCAGAAAAGGTAAAGTCTAGTGTGCCATCAAGAGAATAGAAGCATTATCCCAAGTTTTTGCCTATCAGTTAGCAATATGAAAGATCTTCCGTGACTTTGTCACTATCATGTTAAAAACCCTACTCCAGTTTTATTTTGATTATTTTATCAAGAAATCACTTGAGCTATTTACTGGTATGTTTCTCATAGAACTAGAAATTAGTCCCTGCTTGGGCTTTTAACTGGTTTAATGGATAAATGTAAGACATTATTTAATTTTAACGACTACGATGTGTCTGGAAAAAAATGGCATCTCTTTTGATAATGATGAAAACTAATTTTAAACTAGGGCTTAACTAGGGGCAGTTTTTTTACCATGGTTTCAGGGTATTTAGTGTGGGTCCAAATGTTTTAAATAAAAGTTAACTTCTCATTTTCTATAACATATGCCGGCAATAGGCCTACAGACAGTCTTACACCCAACCTGCCGGCCTTTAAACAATAGGCCTACAGACAGTCTTACACCCTAACTGCCAGCCTTTAAACATTAGGCCTACAGACAGTCTTACACCCAACCTGCCTGCCTTTAAACAACAGGCCTACAGACAGTCTTACACCCCAACTGCCTGCCTTTTAACAATAGGCCTACAGACAGTCTTACACCCCAACTGCCTGCCTTTAAACAATAGGCATTTAGATAGTTTTATAGACAGTTCTACACTATACCCAAGGCTCTTTATTGATTAATATAATAGTTGCCTCCGAAAAAAATTCAACCTTTTTACCTAAGTTCAACCGTCAGGCATGACAGTCACTGCTTGACAGCTTTTTTTTTTCACTCAGTACTATTAATATAAAACGTGTTGAGTAGAGGAAGGGCCGGTTGTGAAAAGGAAGCAGCTACACCAGAAGCAAAATATATATAAGAAATGTATCAATTTCTTAAATTCCAAAACTCATTTTCATTCTAACATATTGTTAGATTTATATCAGGACTAAAATGAGTTGGATTTTTTAAACTGATGAATATTTACTTGTGTTTTTCATCATCATCAAAAGACACAGTGTATAGTTAGTCTGCACTGTACGGACATCCAGCAAATTGTAACCATAAGAAATAATTTCTTCATTTTTCTCCCCTAAAATTTGTGTAGCCAAAGGGAAAAGATGAACAGCCAGCGGCACCGCTACCATCTGTGAAGGAAAAAGAAGTCCCAATGTCTGATAAAGATCCCAAAAATAACAGTGGCTGTGTGGTGTCGTAAAAATAGTGCAGTTCGTTTCTGATACACAGTTGTGTAAAGTTATACATATTCTGGACTCTGGCCTCAGTGCAATGTGTACACCATGTGACCAATCAGTGTTTTCATTATTGTTTTAAGTGATGATATTCAATAGACACAATAAAGGGGATGGACATTTTACAATAAAAACATGAAGTTTCTGTGCTGTCAAATAAGCATTTTGCTATTGGTGTGCTTGAAGTTGAACAAAGGGGGAGCGATTGTGGGAAAGGGAGAAAATCTAACAATAAAAACAACTTGCATGCAGGAGAAGAATATTTAAGCAATCTTTCCTAATTTTTTGTTGCGCAGAATTCCTTATCAAGTGTTCTTCAGAATTTGTGTGCACAATAATAAAGAGTATCATGTTACCCCCCAAAAAAACACATCATTTTGTTTTAAAATCTTCCACTTAATTATTAGAATATTGCCACTTTGATTGATAAGCCATAACCATTTCTCACTGACCAACTACTATGCCAGTTTTTCTTTCATCTCTTCACAATATATATAAATAAATTTTAAAGATATATTATGTGGTAGTTTAAATTATTGATGTTGCATTTAGCCATATAAAATGTGTAAGTACTTGTTTCTTCAAAACATTTCCTTGTACCGGTATAATGATGTTTGGGTGTGTAGTTCACCCAAATTCCCAATGAGAGTTAAAAATAAAGAAAAAAAAAAGAAAGCAAAAAAAAAAGAAAAAGATTGTGAAGAATCTAAAGATCAGATAATATAATTTAAAATGTAAAATGAGTGAGAATTATTTGACTCTGATGATTCAAGGAACAACACCTTCCACTAAGGAAACAGTGCAATCTACTGTGATGTTGATGTTCATTGTTCTAAAGACACTTTGTCTGGACAGTTGTTATTTTTGTTTTTTTTTACATTTAAATTGTGTGATGGGCAGTGATAAAGTTGAAAACTAAGGTACCTTATTAAAAACACTGAGCTTGTATAAATACTTTGCCTTGTAAATATATTATTTTTCTACTTAAGTGTACATTTGAAGAAATATTAATGAATGATTCTCATTTGTTTAAGTTATTTTGGGTAAATTATAAAAGTGATTATTTACATTTTAAATAATATACTCCTGATGGTTTCGATTTACACATGGTTTGTTTGTTGTTGGTTTTTTTGGTTGTTTTTTTGGATAAATATTTGTGTTAATATGTCTGTTTATATCACCTTATTTAATTTCAGAATATTTTTTATTTATATCAAAATTGTCCTGTGTTTTTATAAAATATTAATTATAGCTGCACTTTTTTGATGACACCTGGTAACGGAAGTATAGAAAGTATTAGAAGTAATGGAAGTCATTGGAAGTAAAGGAAGTCATACGAAGTATAGAAAGTCATAGTCAGTATTGGAAGTCATAGTTTTGGAACATTGGGCAAAGTTCATTTCACGCTCATCAAAAAAATGTTTACAGAAAAAAAATCTACAGCATCCCACCACCTCACACTGCCCTGTACCATCCCCACTACACCACACCACCCCCCATTCTACAACACAGTACTCCACACCTAGCTTTGCAGCTTGTAATAATCAATTGTTACAATGACCATTTGTTTGCATAAAATATTTCATGCTGCCAGTCATAAAAAACCCAGCAAACATTTAAAGTTTTCATAAATGTGTTGTTGTTTTTTTAAACCAGCCTGGCAAATTATGTAAATGTTGTGGATTCTATTGTGTGGGTTTTTTTTTTCATTGGTTAATTTGAGAAACCATTTATTTGGGATTAGTCTGAAAGAGGAACAAAAGAATAATCAGAAAAAAAGAAAATAAAACAAATTTTACTTTGCTTACTTGAGACAAAAGGTTGATAAATGGAATGCGTTCGAGTTTTGTGGAAGAAATAGTTGCACAAGGCATGTGGAAGATTGAATGGAAAGACTTGACAGATGAAAATAGGACAATAGAAACTAGTTAAAAAAACTTAAGTGTCTGCCATTGTTATTGCCGGAAGTTGGATTTTCCAAAACGAAGATTACAGGAAGTAAAAGTATTTTTGTATTATTACTGTGAAAAATAAGATCTTAACATACAAAAATATTTTGTAAAATATAAGAAATAAGAAAAGAAATACAGGGGGCATTGAGGATCATCAGTAATAGTAGGAGAGTATTGATAAATTCCATATTGTGCCGAAAAGCTGAATTTATTTGTTTTCCCTTCTGACTTTCGCTGGTGTGCTGGTGCAGGAAATTGGTGCTGTCATGGATACATCTGATGTCCTTTAATGTTTGTCTCCATTGAAATGGGATGAGACTGGGAAAGGGTTACCCTGTTTAATATCACGAAAATGTTCAGTGAACCTATCTGATAACAGGAGTGGCATCGATGGCACACAATCGCATACTTCACATTTCGACTAACATGTAAAGCCCTGTTAGATGGTAAAAGTACCTTTAGAGATGCTAATGTTTTTGGTCTGGAGTGTTTAGGGACAAGTCCTACAAGTGCTTATTTAATGACACACAAAAACAATTTATGTAAATAAAAACAATGTAAGCTTTAAGAATGATTACACAGAAAAAAAATGTGCCCATTCTTATTAATTTCTTTCTTTTTTAGGTGGGATGCATATGTTATGTAAATTTAGTTTATACTTGTATGTTTTTTGTTGTTGTACGTATTTAGGCATTTTCCAAAATATTTGTATTCTGTGTAATCATTAATAAACCTTATCCTTGTATTGTTCTATCTACACAAATTGTTTGCATCTCATTAATCCACTTGAAAGCTTTATCGCAGTCCAAAACTTTCATTAAGTTTTTATTTGGAGTAAATGGTTGCTGATTAAAAGTATGATTAAAGCATCTCACTGTGGTCTTGTTTCTACATGTTGGAAAGCTAAGATACAACAGTTAATGAAAATAAAATGCCTGAACTGAAGTTTCAAGTGGTATAAGACTTTGAAGAAGTATTACGCATGTATGCATTGGCAGTTTTTAAGGACAGAATGTGAATACTGCATACAGTATTCCTTAACAGAAGCTGGCAGTCCTACATCTGCATTAAATCTCTGATTTTTTAATTTTAAAAAAAAATCTATTATCATTAAATTAAAAGACAGGAACTAAATACATTTGATTTTATAAAAATGTGTTAATAGCAAAGTTGAATTTTCTCTGTTCTGTAACATTTGTTAATTTAATGTAGATTTTATATAGTACATAGTTGCCTCGGTTTAAACCCTAATGTTTAACATTTAGACTATTCATAGATAATATAGGTGATAGGTCAGGGACTATTCATAGACATAGGTGACAGGTCAGGTTGTCAAATTTGGGCAAAATTTCATCTGTTGCTCGTGAGGTCCATTTAAGCCTAAAGGAATCTGTTGCAGAATATGGAAGATAATGTTAATTGTCAGTAAAAGTTACGTCCAGATTATTTTTTTGCGTCTTGTTTTGATCATGTTTGAGAACAAAGAATTAGACTTGTAGTGCAAAGGAATTGGTATTATTTTAAACCTTGACGTTTACTTAACTTTTTAGGGCTATACCTACACAGCTCGCTTCGCTGCTCTGATTATTCAAAGAATATAGATAATGTATAACTTTGCTAAAAACTAACCCGCAACTGTTTATATGTTTTCCCTCAAAATCTTGTACTTTTTGTGTATGTCATTGCAATGAAAATAAATCATTTCATGAACAATACTGTTTTTGAGGTTGTGCCACTTTCTTGTGAGGGAGACTTTTGCGATACTCTATACTCCAAATTAACTGTGTTACTTTAAGCTTCAGATTAATAAAATATTTAAGGCAATTTTGTTAAATCAATAAATCAGGCCCGAGGAACCAAGTTGCCTTAGCGTCTAAACTAGAAACTCTGCAATCATCAGGCCCGTGGAAGCAAGTTGGCTTAGCATCTAAACTAGAAACTCTGTTATCAGGTTTTATTGCAGGTTGATGTTTTGTGAAAAATAAGTGGGTTTATGGTGGAAATCGGGGCCCTTTTTACTTAAAAGATTTATCATTACTGAAAAATATTTGTTCATTATCAAAATTTTTAGCAGTTTTAAAAAGCGGAGTGGCTATAGGTACCCGTGTACCTATAGCAACAATTAGCTATTTGGACCCGGCTGGTCACGTGAGGGATTTATAATATTTGGTTGGTCACGTGATGGTTATGACGGATACTTCCTGTTGGTTTGCCATCTTAGATCCATTACTATCAATCCAGAAATGTCCCATATTTTGAAGATTTTCTTGTACCTTTGAAGACACACGAAGTACAATGTGACGTAAAGCTTAAAGCAAGTAAGAATACGTTTATGTTTATGATTTTATTGTATTTTTTAATTTTATTTTAAATATAGTTATATAGGTAATCTACCACTTGAGCGTCGGCCAAGAAAAAACCCAGCACCCACGCCCACGTCTTTTCAATTTTGCTCTAATAAGCCACATTCTTTGTGCACTGTAAAATAGCACTTTTTAAACAATCTAATCGATTTTTGAAACCTTATACTTATACAAGAAGACATACCTCATTAACTTCACTTGACTCTATCAAAATTTAATTGATACAGCATAGACACTGCACAAAACCAACTGCTACTTTAATAAGAACAGAGTACCAAGTAATAGGTACTTGGGAAAATTTTCAAAATGAATTTATAGCTTTAAGAGCAGGTTGGTTAGATAGGGCCTGAAAAATGCAATTCATTGATACTAAATTTATGTTTGTAGGTCAATTCTAAAGAAAGTTATGATTTTTTTCTTGAATTATTTTGGGATAACTCTGTTAATTGAGACATATAGGAAAATATAAAAGTGACTAAAATAAAAATTGGGCAGAGAGTTAGGAGTGATGTTAAAAAAGAGCAGTAAATTGAAGTTAATTAATGAAGAAAACCATAGCCATAACAAACCATATACATCCGTGATCGTCGTAACATTATCCAAACAGTAGTAGGTTGGAGAACTAGTGAAAAATACAAACTTAATTATAAATGGCTTGCATTAAGTCCATTAATTTTTTAACACTTCAGGTTGCAGCAGGACACAGTCTGGGAGCCTCTGTCCTAGGCAATTACATGCCATTAATAAACACATTCACATATCTTTACATTTTCTCTTAACACCTAGCAATCATCCTAATCCCCCTTCCAATAATAAATATTAGTATCTTGATCCTTTGAATGCACTTTATATAAAGATAAATCCCGCAAGTGCATGTAAAAAATATCAAAAGACTGTATTGGAATGGCTAGTTTCACTGATTAGGTTAGGGTAAAGTCTTGCACATTCCTAATTTAGTTAAAATTAGATAAAAATTCCTAAAAAATCTAAATTTCCTTCTGACATCACATATTGAGTGCATTTTTGCTGTAAAAGAAATGATTAAAAAATTCAAAAGAGCTATTTAGATGGATTGCTTCTTATATTTAGATTCATCAGTCGCTATAGCATATATTTTTTTGGTTAAAATCATAGTAGTAATAATCAAGAGTTACATCTTGCAGGTTAGAATTATATTACCATTGATCTGTGACAAAAAATCTTATTTAAATTTTTAAAGATTCACTACTGTAATGCAGTTGTAATTAAAATCTTGCACTGAGCTTGACGTGACCATTTTGAAGGTTTTCTTTTGTTCATTTAACACCACCTCCCTAATTCCAATAGTGGTTGGACTTTAACTATTTAATAGATTAAATAAACAAAGCTATTCAACTTTCCCTTAGAGAACCAGGAATTTTTTGTCGAAACACCCATGTAAACATGGCTGGTGTAAAAGCAATGATTACACCAAGTGTGTGATTAATTTTTTTGGTACTTTTTATGATGATAACTTTCAGGTTAAAATTGTTCATAGGATATTGTCTTCATATTAATGCAAGCTTGCGCTCTAATATAATAAAGTTTCTGTCTTCTACTAATTAATGTATTATTTTACTTCCAGGTTAAAGTTGTTGTTTTCACAGAGATCACTTGAAGACCCCCATCACTGCCAGAATTCACAGCTGCTCTTATGATGAATGTGCAGGAGGAATCATGACATGCCAGGACAATGACTGGTCAACATTTTACTTCAGGTAAATCCAGTCCTTTTTATTCTATTTATTTTTCATTACCTATGCCACTAATTTAAAAAAAAAAATTTTTGGTTTTATTTTTTCACATTTTAACTTGATGCTTGATTTATCACACTGGGTAATAATCTTGAGGTAACTTGCCATTATTGGGATCTTGGAAATTTATTCCCAATGGATCATAAGCCAACCACAATCTTAGTTTTGGCCAGGAAAACCCTGAAAAGTGTGTAATCTGCTTATTAGTGTACTCTTTCAGTTTTGGCTGGGAAATTATTTTAAAGGTTTTCATCGAAACCTTAAAAATAATTGCTTATTAAAAAGACTTAAAACTATTAAACATTCAGTATTATGTATAACAGCGACTCACTTCACTTTTCTACATATATATACCGTAACCACACTGAACAGAATCAGTCATATGCTCACACACAGACACAATCTTATTGTTTTCTATAATAGAATCAATGTACCTGGTGAAAACCTCCTGTGACCGACTCAAAGGCCCACTTATACCATTGAAATATTTTTTGTGTAAATAGGCCTTTGAATAGGGATCTACAGTACATGCTGAATTTTGATTTATAGCCATGTCTAGACTTAATTATGTGTTGATCATTCTTAAACATCATCCAAAAATTCAAATTAAATAATTATAATAATAAGTATGCCGCTAAATGGGAGAAATAGAGATAGATAAACAGATCAATTTGTTAATGCTGATCATTAGTAGGGCCCTGGCCTGTTTCACCACATCCTTCCATTCAGACATCATCATCATAGGTGCTACAGCCCATCATAGGGGCCTGGTCTGCTCTACAACATCCTCCCTTTTAAGCTGATCCATGACTTTACACTTCCAGGTGATTTTAGTCCTTTACAACTCAATCCATATCAGTCTTGGTCGACGGATGAGCCGTTAACCCCTAGGCTTCTGTCTGTAGATCACTTTTGCTGCTCTACAATCTAATATCCTCTCAAGGTTTCTTGCCCAAAGCAGCCTGCACATTTAAATTGCAGCAACTACGGATGGTTCCGGTACTGAAAATGTTCATTAGGAAATTGCATCAGCGGGCTGTCGAGCTAGTACATTAGCTCTTTATGCCCTCCTCAAAGCACACACACCCTCACTCCCCAAGCCTGAGTTATCGAGCTGGGAAGCAGAAAGTTGGAGATTTCCCTTTGCCAGGACAGCCCCAGCCTGCACTCACTCCATTGAGTACCAGTGGAGGTCACCCCAGCACAAGGACATCCGGTAGGCCTGTGACGCTTCTCTCACAGCATCAGGAGTCGGGATGGTGTATTTACATCCTAAAATCTTACCCTGCCCATCCCTGGGAACGCCCGAAGCCATTGGATAAAGATTTCTACAGTGGGTTTCTATCTTGAAACTAATTTACAAAGCAGCTGGGACGAAACGGTTGCCTAGGTACAACTACTTTAACTGCTATGTAAATAGAACCATTGGCATGAGTTGCCACTACCCACCTCATGTCTCGTATCCTTAAAGGGCAACATGTAATCATGCTCCCTACACTGTTTCTGCCGTTTTATTTCCAGCTGCAGATTTTCCACAGCTGGTAGCCCTTTAAGTGCTTCCATTTTCAGCAGATACTATGCACACTCTTTGTCTGCCAGCAAAGGCTCACGGAATAATGGTGGTTTTGGTCCAAGTCTTGCGCTAGGGGAAGCACCTCTTTAGCCAGCAAGCCACTACAAACTTGTCAACCAGAGCCCCAGGGGATATATATACCCATTTATCATTATCTAACACTGGACTGTATATTTTTCTGAGGATTTTCCAGGTATTTAACAGGTTCTCTTCTTTTGTCTGGCTGTTTTGCATTACCACTGGTCTTATGATAATAAAAGTTGTGTATAGGGCCATCATAGTTTTCCTGGAGAGATTTCTGCTTCCTAGTTGTAGCTCGTGTAGGCCGAAATAAGAAGAATGGCCTGCTTTTATCCTTTCTTTCATCTCTGTCATTATTTCATCTGTCTCTCTCTGGTGTGCTTGTTTACTTTGATTTTGTCACCTGTGTGTCTGATACGTGACATTAACATACACTTTGTATTCGCTTCATTTACCTTTAGAGGTAACTCTTCTAATTCATGGAATGCTTAAATTATATCAATGCTGCTTCTCCCTGGTAAAGCTATGTTGTCTGCATATGCCAGGTACTGCACTGGTTGGGCTTTTTAAAGTTGGTTGGTGTCCTGATGGTTGAGATTCTGATACATTGTTTGTGATCGTTCATCCTGTGCTCACATGTATGTTTGTCTGGAAGTTGTTAATGATAGTTCATTTAGTGCGCACATGCATGTTTCTCGTAACGCTTTCCAAAGGGATGTTAAATAAGGTACATGCCAGTGAGTGTCCTTGACTCAGTGGCCCTGATTAATATGAAAGTTTCTCAAGTACTCTTCCTGTACTTTGATTCTTTTTCGTCATGTATAAACCAGGTAAGTTTGTTAGAAACAAGTTTCTATAGTTAGAAACTCCAAGTTTCTATAGTGCACTTTGCAGATATTTCCTGTCTAAGCTGTTGTGTAGTCCACGTATGGGTATGTTGTATTCTTAGCATTTCTTCCGGAGACATCTGGTGGTCAAAATATGATCTGTGGTGGGTCTATTCTGTCTGAAATCAAATTGATAGTCACCTAGAATATGTTCAGTAAACCTTTTCAGTTTTCTTGCTATTAATTTGTTGATGATTTTGTAGGCATTTTGAGCATTCCAGTTTAGATCCTCTCATGTGAATTGAGCGCAGTACCCCTTTTTATTTGACATTTCTCTTCTTCCTGCCAAATTCTTGATATGAAGCTCTATATTTGTCTATGCAGTTCGTTTTCACTTAGTTTTATAAGTTCCACAGTGATAAGGTCGGTTCCTGGGGCTTTATTATTTTTCATGGTAAAGATCACGCTTTTTGTTTCATAGTTGGTTGGCTGACCAAATGGTACAGTTCTTGTGGTAGTTTGTAATCCTCATTGGCTCCACCATAAGAGCCATTTAGCATCCCTTCAAATTGTTGTGCCCTTCTAGTACCTTTTCTGTGATCAGTTCCTTATCTATAATGCTGATAGGATTCCTAATAAATGCTGCTAGTTGTGCTGTATGCATGAATAAACAAATCCATGTCTTAATTGAAAGCTATTTTATTTTATAAAAAAAATGTGATAATTAAAACATTTTTATCTTCCCTTATTATAGTATAGGCTATATTTTAGAATGAAAACCTAAAAACATGTTAAAGTTTAGACTGTAGTGATTTGAAGAAGTTTTTTACCGTTTGTGCTGGTCGTCACTGTCCATCATATACATTTGCCTTTGTAAAACATATAACACGGTATAGCTTAAATTTCTTTTAAAACTTTTTCACAGCACTCCCATGTATTTCCAAAAATCTTGTTTAATCTGGGCGGAGGGGAGGGAAAAGGGGGGGGGGGGGTGTTTAGCCAGCCTTAGTAAACAACACTGACTATATTTTTTTAATTTTCTGAAAAGGGGATGCAGCGTAACAATGCATCTTTTTTCAGGTTTGCTCAGTTCCTTTTACCTAACCTGATTGCTACCTCTCCCCATTTTTAATATTTTTTTGCTTGTCTCGCTCTCTCTCTTGTTTTTCTATTTACCTGACAAAAGTTCTGAGGATGTCTGAAATTTTCCATCTAATTTCTTGTAATGCAGCAATAGACATTTAACTTTTTATTTTAGTTACTCTATTAGTTTGGCTAAGGCTCCTTCTCTAACCAGGCTTATTAACTTCAGGATCACAGTCCTAATACGATGTCCATTAGTATCATTCCTGGTTCTTGTTTGTGGTTTGGATTTTGTAACATATTTTTACATGGCTGCGTTGTTAGCCCTCAACCATCTGGGGGCTGCTCCTTTAAGCTCTCTAGGTAGTGCCTTTATTTTTGGATCCCCCCACTTCCAAGAAGATTCTATTTTAGTCCACCCCTGGTATTTTATTTCCTTAGTAGCCATCATATGCTGTACGTTTCCCTTATCTGCCACCTAGGAAGGCACTCGATGGAAGATAAATATGCACAAGAGCTTACCCCACCTAATCATCTAAAAGGTTTGATGTCCTCCTAATGGAGGAGTTAAAAATGAAAGGTTCTTTTCAACTCACTGCCCCTTGAAATGTAAATACATGCCTATCTCTGAGTTAATATGTCTCCCATAATCTTCAAACTGCACCAAGTTGGATGTCACCTTGTGATGTGTATGCATAATGTGGGGTGTGTACATAAGGTGGGTTGTACGCCCCACATTGGAAAACAATTCCATTAACCAAAGAGATGTTGTAGAATAGATTATGTAAGCCTACAATATTATAATTCATCATAAAATCACCTTTCTCTTCTAACTTGTAAAATTAGTGTAAATCATTTACAATGCAAGTGAATAAAAAGCAACAAATTATAAAGTATGGCATTCAACACAGATCCTCAGGAATAATCATTCATTTTGAGCATGTTATAAAACTTAATTTACTGTAGTTACTGCAGTTTATTAACTCTCAAAAAACAGCAGATTTTTCAATATTTTTTTAATATTACAACTAACTAGCAAAGTGTCTCATAGGTGTAATTTTGTAGCTAAAGGTAATTGCATGCTCTTATATTGATATTAGGTGATGCTCTTTAATTGATATTAGGTGTTTTTTTCAAAATATACTTTCCAAAATTGATTTATTATTATTTTTTGGCAGAACAAAACATTTTTGAGTCGACAAAAACATAATATCACAGCTTTACAAAGAAGGAAAAAAAGATTGCTTCCAATTATATTAGTAAAATTGATATTTTATATTTTATTACCATATATTCAATACTACTAATACTACAACAAATATTCATTTTTAAAAGAATAGGCTCACTTTGTGGACAACGTATCAATCAAGGAAATAATGCCACAAAAAGTCAAAATTATAATTTTAAAAAAAATAATTAAAAAAAGCCATGCATGTAATTATCACTTAAAAAATGATTAGTAAGAATTAAATTAGAATAAAAGCTAAGAAAAAGGGTACATTTTAATAAGTTAATTTGTTATTTTATATCAGAGATATCGATCAGATTATACCATTCAGTGAGTTCTCTTTGCTATATCAGGGACTTATTAGTTTTTATTTAGATTTGTGACTTAAGGGAGAGCACGCTGGTAAATTCGTACAGATTAGGGAACAAAAGAATTTTTGTATTTTTCAGTCCTTGCCCTGATGGAAAGAATTCGCACCGAACGGGCAATCCTAAGTATCTGTGATGAAGAGGGTGGGATGTATCATCCAAAATGTGTTTAATTTTACAATATCTTTCTTCAAATAGTTCTTCAAGTGAAGGATGTTTAGTTTGTGTTATGTTTCTAGCTTTCTTGATAAGTTGGTTTATGTGGTGTTAATATCAGACATTGAATTCCAACACCAGCAGGCAATACTGAAATTGAGTAGGCTTCCAATTGTTGAATTGTAGAATAAGTTTACGCCGAAATTGTACCTTTTTTTTTTTTAGGAAGAACAGTCTTTCTGAATTTCTTATAGAGCATTTGGCCGTGCTCCTGCCATGTTAGCTTATTATTAATGGTGACACCTGAGTACTTATATGCATCTACTTTCTCTCCACTTTGATTTTTTATGTCGAGATCTGTAATCTGGTGTTCCTCCTTGAAATCAACAACCTTTCCTCTGTTTTTGAAGAAAATTTTCATCGCACCAATTGATAAAGCTTGTTACTAAGTTGCGGTATAAGCCTTCTCCTTCAGATAGTAAGCAAATGATGGTGGCATCATCAGCAAATTTTAAGATTGGAACGGTGTCACTTGAGCTTTGAATAACATTGGTATATATTGTATACAGTACAGGGGAGAGAACGCAGCCTAAATGTCATAATGTCCTATGTTCCCTAAAGTGTTCATTAATTGCTACATTTTCATGATGCTGATACAGTTCTTTTTATTTTGCATTAAGGAACATAAGAGTCTCATTTTATAAAACAGAAAGTTTCTTTGGTCCATTGTCCTGCACATTGCATATGCAAAATATATGCAACCAAATTTGCAGTAAATTAGAGTTTGAAAAAGTCTATTTGCTTTTGAAATCTCCTTATATCTTTTTTGTTTAAACATTCATCAGTAAGCAGTATGCTTTTTATGTCTGGTCTAAATGCACAAATCCACTTTGAGCCGCACAGTCATTGTCATCATAATCATACTTATCGACATCTGCCCATCATAGATACTGTCAAAATATATTTAAATTTAATTAATTTAGCTCAAACACAAAATTTACAATCTAAATAAAAAGACATAAAAATAGAAAACAATCTGCCTCAATTACTTTTTATTTAATTTTTCATTGAAAAGGGAACTCCGCTGATTGTCTACAAAATAATAGCCATGGATACAGCATTGTTTACATTTGACATTGGGATCACTGAAAAATAATAATATAACAATCATTTTATAAATACACATTAGTTTAAGTTAAAACAAATAAATAATGCATTCTATTTTTTTATAACCATTTACGAATTTTATACTACCATGAAGAAAGCTAATAATAGGGCTAAGAAGTAGATATCACACTATTAGTTGAGTAGAAATGAAAAATGTAAACAAAACGTATTTACTATTATTATGAAAGGGTTTGAAAATGAATGGGGGGGGGGGGCATGTAATTAATGTTAGATGAGACACTTTTTCAAGGTCACTACACTTTACTGAGACGTTAGCATGCCTCAAATTTGAAATACCCGATATTTTTTTAATGCTTTTTCTATAAGGGAATATGGGAGGTGGTGATATGAAACCTTTTTGTGTGTTCAGATGGGGAGTGGGGCAAAAATGGTTGTGAAGAACTGCTGTAAGTGGTGGGGGTTGTACAATATCTTAACAATAATTATAATCATTGGTCAAAACTAACACCCCTCCTTAGTTTAAAGTTTAACTTTATTTGAATAAGTTTGAGAACCACTGTGCTAGTGTGTTAAATGTGAAGTAAATTTTGATGGGTAAAAAGAGTTCGAAATGATACTAATCAGAGGCGTAGCGAGGATGTTTGGCGCCCGGGGACAAGATTCATTTTAAAGCGTCCCATTTTCTTTTTTTCAACTCTCAAACCCGTTATTTTTATCAATAAAATATTAAAGCACATTTTGGCGCCAGGGGACATCTGTCCCGTCTGTCGTCCCCCCCATACTAATACACATGCTAAATTCCTTCATCATGAGCTGTAATCATTCTTCAACAGGAATGAATGGTCAAGAGCAATTACAAGATGAATAGTCAAGAGAAACCACACCTCAACAAGACATATTCTAATGATCTTCCATCTCATAGAAATCAGTCCATTAAATGACAACTTTGGACAATAAGGTATGTGAAATTTTACTATGAAATGAATGAGCGTGATAAGTTGGGCCACCTGGGTATAGCAAATAGTAAATGTATAGGAAATGTTCAACATCAATACAGAAAAATATTTGGAAAAAAATACCTTTAGCAGCATAACAATCGGTCGACAATACTACTTAACTCTTTCGCCCTTAGGCCAATGCTGAGCCACAGTCTTTCCTTGAGAAAAGGGGTATAACTCCGTAAAATTTACAACATACAATTTTTAAAAATTCACCAAAAAAGAAACTATTAAAGCAATTAAAGTCAAACTTTGGAAATTAAATGAAATATGGACAAGGTTTAATATTACATAAAATTTCTGATAAAAAAGACTAAAAAAAACAATGAAAGAAATGTTTAATTTTGACTAGAAGTGCTGGCAACAGAAGTTGGCATCAAGTTTGCGTGGAATTTTGAGAAACATTCTCCTTTACACAGTCTAACTTGGCACAAATTACACCCATAAACAGTCTCATGTGCCCTCTTTCTCTTTCCAAACTGTTTATTGATTGAGCAAAAGTGGCAAGCACGTTTGTTCCCAACCATCCGTATCAGCCGGTGCTCAAGCAAATCAGCAGTCCCTACTCCTTGAGAAGCTGGCTGACTTGTTGGTTTTCTCTTCCGGCTGTTGCCTTTCAGCAAAGATGAGCTAAGGCTCAAGCGAAAATCTTTATGTGACAGCATGTTTTTTTTTGGATGTGGTCTGTGAGAATTGGAGTAAAGGATCCAACTATTGACAATCGCAATCTGAAGGAGAAATCGAAATATGTATCTCCACCACTTTACAGATTTTCTTCCTACTGGATAGTATGAACACAATTGATCCAATTTGTCCACACCCCCCATGGATTTGTTGTACACATCCACAACAGTAGGAATTGTCACTTCATACCGACCTCTTGGGGCACGATGTGAAACTGTGGACGTCCCTGGAGCGGTGTTAGTGCTTAGCAGCGTAACACATCTTTTGTCCTTCCAGACTGTGGCCACAAATATCTGATATGCAGGATTCATTTTCATTGTTACAAATTGAACATAATTTAAGCATTAATCACAAAAAAACAATATATTGTGAAATATTAATTTCTGATTACAAATAAATGAAATTTTGTCTTGAAGCATGATGTAGCATGGGTAACAGTCTTATTTAAACTACTTAGCTACATTTTGCGACATATGCTAAAAGCCAACATCAGTGCCAAGGTTTAGATTGTTTCTTTCTTTCTTACCTGATCAGAAATGCTCAGAACAGTCTTTGCACGAACACAACGAAGATGATCTTCCACAACAAGTCTTACTTCTATCTTTAGGCTTGATTACCAACACGGTGGAAAACCCTGTTTCACGAAGATATGTTGTTGGAAAGGAAGAGGAAAGCGCAACTCTCAGACAGAAAAGGGTATGACTGCAACGCTTGATCCAGAATTTTGTAACTGGCATTGTAGAGAAATCATTTCTCGCTGTATCGCTGTCAATAAGTTCAATGAACTCCTCTTGTGTTGACTCAGGAAAATCTTCAACTTTGACTGTGAATGGACTTCTGGCAAGTGCAAATGTGGCGTGAGGTAGATTTGGAAAGTACGATGAAATTTCGTCAGTACGCATGTGCAAGTGTTCCGTCACAGAATTTATCATTGTAATCCCTTTGTCTGGTTCAATGTCAGGAAACAAGATAATATGGGCAACGCATACATTTTATTTTCATCCAATTTTTTTGGCCAAAGCTGAAATTAAAATTTAAATGATTGCACTTTTTATGGAAATTTTAGGATGTTGCATTTGGTCCTTGCATTGATAAATTTAACTCATTTAAGATGGCGAAGATCTCAGCCAAGTAAGCTATTTTCTGCAGTTCACTTTTATCACTAAAAAGAGCTTCGAACTGTGGTCTTGCTTTCTGGTTTAAAAAAGTTTTGAGTTCATCACGAAGCTCAAAAACACATTTTTAAACTGTTTCAACAACCATCTCATTTCGGTGTGAAATAGCAGATCATTGTTTGACACATCAACTCGTTGCACAGTCGAATGTTTAAAGTGCTCGCCTTTATAAAATTGACAGAACTTACGACACTTTTTGTTACTTCTTTTAACTCTTGTGACAGCGTCTTCATAGCTAATATTTGCAGATTAATCGATCAGTAAGTCCCGATGACTTTTTGTGACTCATTCAGTATTAGACGTTGAATCCATATCGACATCCTAGCATAGCTGGAGCACCATCTTTGCAAACAACCCAAACCTTTTCCAAGAGATATTATGATC
>CAXITT010001447.1:5302-18222 GCA_964033795.1 Lymnaea stagnalis
GAAACGGGCCGGCGCATTTACACTAAACTTTTCTGTCATGTAGCGGGCCGCAAAATATCGTCTTGCGGGTCACAAATGGCTCGCTGGCCGCGACTTTGAGAACCCTAAATTAGATTTTTATTTATTAATATTGACGATTATCTCATTTTTATAAAAAATAATGTAAATATTTATGTTTTCCCACATCATTTTCGATGTAAGCAGAATGTATGCGGGAGCGAATTTCAAAATATCATAATATTTCATTTTCGGCTTCGGCTTCGGTTTCGGCCGAAATTCATTTTTAACTTTCGGTCTTTTTTCGGTTTCGGCCGAAAGTCATTTTTAAACTTTCGGCCTTTTTTCGGTTTCGGCCAAAAGTCATTTTAAACTTTCGGCCTATTTTCGGCTTCGGCCGAAATCAGAAAATCACTTTCGGTCGGTCTCTAACGTTGGGTAAAATTTCATTTCATAGTATAAGTTGGGTAAAATTTCATTTCATAGTATAAGTTGGGTAAAATGTCACTTCATGGTATAAGTTGGGTAAAATTTCATTTCATAGTATAAATTGGGTAAAATTTCATTTCATAGTATAAATTGGGTAAAATTTCATTTCATAGTGTAATTTGGGTAAAATTTCATTTCATAGTATACGTTGGGTAAAATTTCATTTCATAGTATAAGTTGGGTAAAATTTCATTTCATAGTATAATTTGGGTAAAATTTCATTTAATAATATAGGTGGGTAAATTTTTACTTCATAGTATGGGGGGGGGGGGGTAAAATTTCCCTTCACAATTAAGTGGGTAACATTCCACTTCACAGTGTAAGTTGGCCAATAAAATTTGTTAACGTAAATATTTGAGATCTCTTTAACCAAGTTCTGAAGATTTGTCCGTGAGCCGCCCCTTTGTCCGACAAATAACTCGCCATTTTGTGCACTTTGTTCTTTAACCGATTCCAATAATACCCCCCCCTTCCCTCCCCCTTTTTCCATCACACACAACCCCTTTGTTTTTTTTCTTTCACAGAAAACGTTTCAATCTACTCAAGGATTTTTCCAGAACCGTTGATCAAAAGCTCGAACTCGCCGATAGCCAATCAAACCCGTTGGATGGCAGTTCCATTACAATAACACACACAACACAAACTGGCCGGACATCTCCGGATCTATAAGGTCATACGCGCCCCCCTCCCCCGTGCACACGTAATGAAAGGCCCTTAATCATTTATTTATTTGTAAAATTAATTAAATTAATCATAAATACCTTTTCCCCTCATAACAAGACTTACAGCTTACTTAACACTAGCTTGGAAGCACCAAAGCTCATAACAAGACTTACAGCTTACTTAACACTAGCTTGGAAGCACCAAAGCTCATAACAAGACTTACAGCTTACTTAACACTAGCTTGGAAGCACCAAAGCTCATAACAAGACTTACAGCTTACTTAACACTAGCTTGGAAGCACCAAAGCTCATAACAAGACTTACAGCTTACTTAACACTAGCTTGGAAGCACCAAAGCTCATAACAAGACTTACAGCTTACTTAACACTAGCTTGAAAGCACCAAAGCTCATAACAAGACTTACAGCTTACTTAACACTAGCTTGAAAGCACCAAAAGCGAAAGCCACGAACACCCCCCACCAGCACCAACAACAACAACCTAACTTCCGGTCAATCATCGTACTCATATTTTATATGCCATAAAATGAAATGACGTCAGAACTCGTACACGACAGCGACTCCGAAACTCCCAATGAAAGTCCTGACACACTTCGCGTGCACGTGTTAAGTTACAGGCGCAAAAAACGTGCGCCGAGGCTGCGAATGATATCGTTGCCAGAAGATAAGATACAATATTTTTGTAATGCCATTACATTTTTTTTTTCAAGAGAACTAAGAGTCTGTGCTGCAACACAATCCAGATGGATGTGTTCCTAATGACAACACAATCCAAATGGATATATCCATAATGACAACACAATCAGATGGATATATGTTACCAATGTTCAACATCGCATTCCCGCTATCAGATTGTGAGGCCGGTGGTGCTCATTAATCGCTCAACTCCAAACAGAACCACCATTAAATATGTCCCTCTAATCTTGAACACGGCCTGTGCCCGTTGGGCCCCCAAGCCTCTCTGTATCACCACCACACACCTGCTTTCTGCAACTACATTCCACACATTTGTGAGGAAGGTTGTACCAGAAAACAGGTGTGTGGAATGTAGCACCAGAAAACATGTGTGTGGAATGTAGCACCAGAAAACATGTGTGTGGAATGTAGCACCAGAAAACAGGTGTGTGGAATGTAGCATCAGAAAACAGGCGTGTGGAATGTAGCACCAGAAAACAGGTGTGGAATGTAGCACCAGTAAAAAGGTGTGTGGAATGTAGCACCAGAAAACATGTGTGGAATGTAGCACCAGAAAACAAGTGTGTGGAATGTAGCACCAGAAAACATGTGTGTGGAATGTAGCACCAGAAAACATGTGTGTGGAATGTAGCACCAGAAAACATGTGTGTGGAATGTAGCACCAGAAAACATGTGTGTGGAATGTAGAAGCGCCTCAAAGAAAATGTTTTTGATAATTTCTTCTTGACCCCCAACTGACCACACACAAAAAACAAAAAAATGTTAGAAAATACTGAAAATCCAATAATGTACTGCATCAAATACCATACAATCATCAGAGTCTGCCAAGAGCAAACGGCCATCAATCATCAGAGTCCGCTAAGAGCAAACGGCATCAAATACCATACAATCATCAGAGTCCGCCAAGAGCAAACGGCATCAAATGCCATACAATCATCAGAGCCCGCCAAGAGCAAACGGCATCAAATACCATACAATCATATGAGTCCGCCAAGAGCAAACGACATCAAATACCATACAATCATCAGAGTCCGCCAAGAGCAAACGGCATCAAATACCATACAATCATCAGAGTCCGCCAAGAGCAAACGGCATCAAATACCATACAATCATCAGAGTCCGCTAAGAGCAAACGGCATCAAATACCATACAATCATCAGAGTCAGCAAAGAGCAAACGGCATCAAATACCATACAATCATCAGAGCCCGCTAAGAGCAAACGGCATCAAATACCATACAATCATCAGAGTCCGCCAAGAGCAAACGGCATCAAATACCATACAATCATCAGAGTCCGCTAAGAGCAAACGCAATCAAATACCATACAATCATCAGAGTCTGCCAAGAGCAAACGGCATCAAATACCATACAATCATCAGAGTCCGCCAAGAGCAAACGGCATCAAATACCATACAATCATCAGAGTCCGCCAAGATCAAACGGCATCAAATACCATACAATCATCAGAGTCCGCCAAGAGCAAGCGGCATCAAATACCATACAATCATCATAGTCCGTTGGCTACCCGAAATACGCAATAACTGCTGTTTACAGAAACAGAAAGGTCAGAGAACTCGCCATTTCCCCGCTCGTTCTACTGCAGCATCTCCAGTCCATTCGATCACCCAGTTCTGGACACCGCCCTCGTCAAGTCACAAATCGTATTCCACTTTGACCACCCGTCTCCGGCTGAATTTGGAGAGAACGCGCGCGAGAGAGAGTAGCCAGACAAAGAGGTTCATTTGAAAGCGAAAAGGATCAATGTTATAAGTGAATGAGTAATGCAGATGTTCTAAGTTCGCTCGGAGTAGTGGAAACCGGTGTGAAAGACTCTTCGGTGGCACTTAATAATGGTAATATAGGGACCCGAAGATGTTCTCTGGAGCAGCGGTTCCCAAACTTGCATGTGTCGCGGACCGGTGGACGAGTTTCGACTTTGCACCAGAGACCGTTGCCAGATTAATATATGAAATTTTCTTCTCATTTCACCGTACACATTAATGTTTGACCGGCGACGTGGGGCTCGGGAACCGGTGCCGGTCAAAAATTTGGGTAACGCTGCTCTAGAGGCGAGAATTGTTACGTGAGAGCTGGTCAGTAGCATTTAAAAGGATCTAAAAAAAATTAAAAAATTTAAAAAAAACTTACATTCAGTGAGAATGAATTATATATATATTTATTTTTAAAAAATATATTTTTGTTTGAATGGCGAAAAGCTTTTTCCTGTTTTTCTTTATGTTATTTATCTCAGACAGACCGAGATGCAATTCTGTACAGAGCTTAGTTTTGTCAGAAAAACCGAGATGCAATTCTGTACATAGCTTAGTTTTGTCAGACAAACCGAGATGCAATTCTCTACAGAGCTCACTTTTGTGACACGTGTTTTTCCTCGACTCGATCTTATTATTGTATGAACAGTCGAATTTACAATTATTTCTTCCTAACACATTCTTACGCTATGATCAGCGAACACATTCTTACGCTATGATCAGCGAACACATTCTTACGCTATGATCAGCAAACACATTCTTACGCTATGATCAGCGAACACATTCTTACGCTATGATCAGCGAACACATTCTTACGCTATGATCAGCGATAAATAAAAAGTCTACACTGACGACCGCTATTCAATCCTTGGCCAATTGATTTCCAGCCTTAAAAAACAACAACAAAGTCTTGGATAGAAGAAACTATTTTGAAAATGACAACAAAGGACTCAGATCGGCGCCATGAAGGCTTTGCATTCTGGGTAGTAAATTAGTTTAATTGAACACAAGATATCAATTAGCTAAAACCAATCACTTGCTATTGATGTGCACTCGCTGAGGGATGAGAATGATTGGGTACAGTAAACATGCTGTTGTTTACATGAAATGGGGGACTTAACAAAACAGGCTGTTTCCTTTATTTTTTGGTATACGCCTTTTTCTTGTCGGCCAAACGTTTGAATTTAATGTTGCGACTAGAAGACTTGGATACATTGGATTTAATGTTGCGACTAGAAGACTTGGATACATTGGATTTAATCACACGACTACGTTATTGGCGTATTGCGCTGTGAAGTCACTCTCATAACCAGGAGTCTCTCTTGATTCGTGAAGTCTGTCTTGACTCGTGAATTCTGTCTTGACTCGTGAAGTCTGTCTTGACTCGTCAAGTCTTTCATGACTCGTGAAGTCTCTCTTGACTCGTGAAGTCTGTCTTGACCCGTGAAGTCTGTCTTGACCCATGAAGTCTGTCTTGACTCGTGAAGTCTGTCTTGACTCGTGAAGTCTGTCTTGACTCGTGAAGTCTGTTTTGACTCGTGAAGTCTGTCTTGACTCGTGAAGTCTGTCTTGACTCGTCAAGTCTTTCATGACTCGTGAAGTCTGTCTTGACCCGTGAAGTCTGTCTTGACCCATGAAGTCTGTCTTGACTCGTGAAGTCTGTCTTGACTCGTGAAGTCTGTTTTGACTCGTGAAGTCTGTCTTGACTCGTGAAGTCTGTCTTGACTCGTGAAGTCGGTTTTTAGATGAGATATATGTATTGGCTCTTGTAATGTGTCTCTAGTCAGAGTGGACACACAAATCTACAAGTGGTCAAGATATAACAAAAGTTGCCTGATTCCATAGAATATCTGAAAGATGGGACCACATCTGTTAACGAAAGGGGAAAGAAGATGATCTCTGACAGAATGGCAGATAGCATTAAAGTGGATCTCATAGCAGACACAATCAAAGGCCCAAATGGAAGGCAGTACAAAGTGTGGCTAGATCTCTATCATGTTCAATTATACGCATATGCTTGTTTACAAAGGAGTTGGATTGCCACTTCGTCGATCAGAAACAGAGTGGTGGGAGCACATGAGAGTGGTGGGAGCATATGAGAGTGGTGGTAGCACATGAAAGTGGTGGGAACACATGAGAGTGGTGGATAGTACAGAGTGGTGGCAGCACAGAGTGGTGGCAGCACAGGGTGGTGGTAGTACAGAGTGGTGGCCAGTACAGACTGGTGGCCAGAACACAGAGTGGTGGCCAACACAGAGTGGAGGCCAGAACAGAGTGGTGGGAGTGGAAGGAGGGTGGGGTAAAATTACCAGTCACCATTTGAATAAGTTTGGAATCTTACTTTCCAGGCCCAGTAAAATAAATTTCTTGAAACTGATTTTTAGTCTACTTTAATTCAAATTTGTTTTTTAACCCCACCCTCACCCAGCTCCTGTGCTAGTTACACCACTATAACATAAGTTCTCTTTAAAAACTTGGCGTGGGGGGGGGAGAGAGAGAGAGAGAACAACTGTAACTTAACATGACTTAAATTGCCACGTGTAATTCTGAAATGTTCAAACAAGGGACAGTACTAGCAATGACATTCAATACTCTTAATCCAGTTAACCCCCCCCCCTCTCTCTCCCATTTCTTTCCCTCTGAAAACAAAAAAACATGTCCTGTGATTGGACGCGCCACACAGCAGGCAAGGATTATGTCCTAGTCAGGCAGTCTCGTGTCTCAGGACAAATCTCTCAAATCATGGGTGCTCGGTCTCGTGTCCCAGGACAAATCTCTCAAATCATGGGTTCTCAGTCTCGTGTCCCAGGACAAATCTCTCAATTCATGGGTTCTCAGCCTCGTGTTCCAGGGCAAATTTCTCAATTCATGGGTTCTCTGCCTCGTGTTCCAGGGCAAATCTCTCAATTCATGGGTTCTCAGTCTCGTGTCCAGGACAAATCTCTCAATTCATGGGTTCTCAGCCTCGTGTTCCAGGACAAATCTCTCCATCCATGGATTCCAGAGCAGGTGATGGACTGCACGCGAACAAAGCAGATTAGAGGAGGTTGTGTCTTTGGGGGGGGGGGGGTATCGCAATAAAGAGAACTTCGTTACGCTGCAATGTTGTAACACATGGTATACATTTCTGGTACAGTACCCCATGGTGCACATTTCTGTTATTGTACCACACGCATGCATTGCTCTAGTCATTGTACCCTAGCTTGTGGGTGGTACAAGTGTTCCCTTCCTCCAATGTCTCGTTCTTTAAAACACCTGTCTACAAAAACAAGGTATTTAGCGACAACAAGCCATGGATGATAATCCACATTCTTGCAAACAATAGCAGCTTGCACAGCCTGGCATTAAATGCGCATTCCGTCTGATGGCCTACAAGACAGGGGTGATTTATGACCGACCGCATCTGGTGGCGCACGTGCATCAAGATGATTGGTCTTAGTTTGACAATATGCTGACCAATCAGACAAAAATCCTTGGGCTGCGTGTGTGTGTGTGTTGTGTGCATGTAGTGTGTGTGTGTAGGTGTAGTGTGTGTGTGTAGTATGTGTGGAGTACGTGTTGTGTATGTATTTTGTGAATGTAATGACTGTGTGTGTGGTTTGTGTGTAGTATGTGTTTGTGTGTAGTATGTGTTTGTGTGTTACATGTGTTTGTGTGTTGTACGTTGAAATTTGCGTTAAAGCAATGTACTGACAACAATTGACATTGGAATTGGTCAAAAATGTGCTCCGAATTCATCAATTAACACAATTGGAAGTGGTCAAAAAACGTGCATCAGATGTCATCAAGTAACACCATTGGAAGTGGTCAAAAAACGTGCATCAGATGTCATCAAGTAACACCATTGGAAGTGGTCAAAAAACGTGCATCAGATGTCATCAAGTAACACCATTGGAAGTGGTCAAAAAACGTGCATCAGATGTCATCAAGTAACACCATTGGAAGTGGTCAAAAAACGTGCATCAGATGTCATCAAGTAACACCATTGGAAGTGGTCAAAAAACGTGCATCAGATGTCATCAAGTAACACCATTGGAAGTGGTCAAAAAACGTGCATCAGATGTCATCAAGTAACACCATTGGAAGTGGTCAAAAAACGTGCATCAGATGTCATCAAGTAACACCATTGGAAGTGGTCAAAATATGAAATACTGAAATAGGAATAGGACAAGCTGGAATCTGTCCTTAAATGACAAGTCGTGACATTGGGGTCATAGGGAACTTTTGTTTCCCCAACTTGGTGACCACTAACCTTGTTTCAGGACACATTTCGGACTCCGGGTCATGCAATGACTCCGAGGTTACACGGCGAAACGAAAATCCCATCCTTAAGACTCACATTTATACTAGCATTACACATCAGTCTTCATATTTTACTAAATGATTTTACCATTGTTACTGTGAATACTTTATCTTAGTGCTCTAACCACACTTGTACCAACGATTGTACGTATAACTGGATATACAATAGTAGGTACCGATTGTACATATAACTACAATAGTACCCACACGTGGACCTACGATTGTACATGTAACTGCACCTACAATAGTACATACACTTTATATTTACGATTTTACATGTAACTGCACCTACAATTGTACATACACTTTACACCTACGGCTATACCCATAACGATACCTACCATTGGTACCAACAGTTGTACCTACGATTGTACACATAACTGTACATACAATAGTACCCAGTTTTGTCATCCATCCATCCATGTAACTGTACCTACAAATAGTACTTGCGCGTGTCCCGATTATTGCCCTTAGTACTATAACTATTAGTACATGTACTGTACCTGCAATTGTTCATGTAGTTGTAGCTATAATAAAGTATACTACAGTAGTTTCAGTAAAAATGCCGTAACTACAATTACACACACACACTTATACACACACACACACACTTATACACACACACACACACACTTATACACACACACACACCGACACACAGAGTTGAATACTGATTAAAGAAACGTGTTTTGTTTTCTTTCACACATAAAATTCGAAATATTTTGAAAACCGGAAGTGACTTATTTTATCCTCTTAATAGGCTTTTTCTTCTTCTCTTCTGAAATTAAAATAGTTGAAATGTGCTCCAGGCAGACAGCAACCACGTTAACTGCGTCATTAGCACGACGTATGTCAGATGACATGCCAATGTTAATTTCTTGTTCTGATTAGAGATTTTTTTTTTTTTAATCCGTACAGGGATTAAATTATATGATGCTTTGTCAGTTCATTTGTATAGCTACACGGTTTTAACATATACAAGGTGAAGGTTATATGATATTGTGTCAGTTCATGTGTATAGCTACACGGTTTTAACATATACAAGGTGAAGGTTATATGATATTGTGTCAGTTCATTTGTATAGCTACACGGTTTTAACATATACAAGGTGTAAGTTATATGATATTGTGCCAGTTCATTTGTATAGCTACACGGTTTTAACATATACAAGGTGGAGGTTAAATGAGATTATTATATTTCTTAGCTACACAGTTTTAACAACTGAAATTTGTAGCTCATTTTATTTTAGTCGAATTATAGTTTGACAAGGATTGGGCAGCTTTAACTCAAGACTAACATGCGGGGCTTTATTACCACAACTTGAGAGTTCAAGATAATCCATGTCTAAAGCCAACCCATTTACACGTTATAGAAGAAGGAACGGGGGTAGCACGGTGGCTTCACTAAATTGTGGAACACGGGGGTTGGAGGGAGTGGGGTGTAAAAAAACAACAACAACAACACGGACCCAACCAATGTGTTAAACCACTGACTGGCGTAACTGGGCTGTGGGAGAATTTCGGTCACCGTATATTGAAAAGAAAATTCCTCTTTACGTTTTCTGCTATGATATGTTATAAAACAAAATGGACCTCCGCTGAGCAGACCGCTCTTGCTGGTGGAGTATGGTGACCGTTCCTTGAAAACATCTTTACGATGATATAACAGCGGCCATCCTCCACGCCTGCTGGTACGTTCCTCCTCCACGCCTGCTGCTACGTTCCTTCTCCCCGCCTGCTGCTACGTTCCGCCTCCACGCCTGCTGGTACGTTCCTCCTCTACGCCTGCTGGTACGTTCCTCCTCTACGCCTGCTGGTACGTTCCTCCTCCACGCCTGCTGGTACGTTCCTCCTCCACGCCTGCTGGTATGTTCCTCCTCCACGCCTACTGGTACGTTCCTCCTCCACTCCTGCTGGTGTGTTCCTCCTCCACGCCTATCCACGCCTGCTGCTACGTTCCTCCTCCACGCCTGCTGCTACGTTCCTCCTCCACTCCTGCTGGTACGTTCCTCCTCCACGCCTGCTGGTACGTTCCTCCTCCACGCCTGCTGGTACGTTCCTCCTCCACGCCTACTGGTACGTTCCTCCTCCACGCCTGCTGGTATGTTCCTCCTCCACGCCTGTGGGTTCGTTCCTCCTCCACGCCTGCTGGTACGTTCCTCGTGAGCTTGAAATGTAGAGTCCATTCAACGCGCTTACATCGGGGATTCTCAAATTTAAGAAAAGGTGACCAACAACATTGGAAACATTTGAATAATCTTTTTTTTCTTAGAATTTCTAAGACACGCTTAAATGCAAAGCTCCCCCCCCACCCCCTCCATAAATGTCTAGGCGTAGCTTCAAATACACCCCTTCCCCCTTTTATTCCCTGCATGTGATGTGATGTATGTTTAAAATTTTGTTTCATTAAAAAAATAAAATATCCCTCAGTTTACTCCCCGTGTGATGGCCTCACCATGATCTGCCGTGGCATCGTGATGTCACAGGTCGGTGCGTGCAGAACAAGGGTATCACCACATACCGTGACGCTACGTAACAAGAACAGGCCGGCTACAGTTTCCAATAACGACCCGCTGCGTTATTTCCCATAGTATCTTGTTTCTTCAGACTCCTCTACACCGCACCCAAAACTCTAGGTTGGGGGGAGGTGGGGGGTGGGTGGGTATGGCTCTTGTCGGGGGTATGAAATGTGGTCGGGGTACAGCTGACCACAAAGGATGCTCTGTTACAACCTTCTGATGTTATGAGTAATATGAGTTAAAAAATATATTCTTTTATACCTCCCTCCCCCAACTTCCATCTTTGAAACATGATATATTGAGATTTTCTACACAACCGGTGCTATATCAACACACAACCGGTGCTATATCAACACACAACCGGTGCTATATCAACACACAACCGGTGCTATATCAACACACAACCGGTGCTATATCAACACACAACCGGTGCTATATAAACACACATCCGGTGCTATATAAACACACAACCGGTGCTATATAAACACACAACCGGTGCTATGTAAACACACAACCGGTGCTATATCAACACACAACCGGTGCTATATCAACACACAATCGGTGCTATAACTAATCGAGTTAAACAGTGTGCTCATTCTACAGCTCCACCTATCAACCCTGCTCATTCTACAGCTCAACCTATCAACCATGCTCATTCTACAGCTCCACCTATCAACCCTGCTCATTCTACAGCTCCACCTATAAAAAATGCTCATTCTACAGCTCCACCTATCAACCCTGCTCATTCTACAGCTCCACCTATCAACCCTGCTCATTCTACAGCTCCACCTATCAACCCTGCTCATTCTACAGCTCCACCTATCAACCCTGCTTATTGAAGTTTAGCATCACAAACGCGGTAACAACAAATCAAGAAGTCAAATTTCAATTCAAGTATTTCTAATTTTTTAACGTGTATCCAACTTGAATGATGAAATACTTGAATGATGGACCACAAACTCAAAACTCACTTCAGACTCAAATCATCACGGGGGTGGAGGAGGTAGGATTGGGGGAGGGGGGGGGGTCCTCTGTCAGATTGAGTAACAAAATGTTGCATCATTGGACCCGCTGAAAACAAACCCACTGAACAATAAATACTCTCTAGCTCCCACCGACAACTCCGTGACATCCCGTGAGTTCACGGCGCGAGATTCTCGACAACATCTCGCGGGTTGCTCCGTGTTTTGGCCTACTATAGCGCCACCACGGCCGCCATTATTTATAATGGCTTATTTTCTTATCGGTCCTTGGGATATAAACATGGGGGGTAATCCGGTGTCTCATTGGGGGGGGGGGAGGGGGGGTCACAGGGGTCAGGGGAAGTTAGAGAACAGAAACTTGTAAGGGTGGTTGATACGTCAGGAATGAGGGGAGGCTAGACAATCATGTTCAAATNCTTATCGGTCCTTGGGATATAAACATGGGGGGTAATCCGGTGTCTCATTGGGGGGGGGGGAGGGGGGGTCACAGAGGTCAGCGGAAGTTAGAGAACAGAAACTTGTAAGGGTGGTTGATACGTCAGGAATGAGGGGAGGCTAGACAATCATGTTCAAATGTAGTGAGGAAATAGCTTTACATGAATAGCTAAACATTAATAATAGCATTGTAGTTCAATTTCCAAATAGTCTAAATGCGTGTGGTAGACAGTTTTTGACCCTTCATGTAAAGAGGGAGAGAGACAGACACAGACAGGAGAGAAAGAGAGAGAGGGGAGGAATAGAGAGAGAGAGGAAATACAGAGAGAGGAAATACGGAGCGAGGGGGGAATAGAGAGAGGGGGAATAGATAGAGGGGAATATAGAGAGAGGGGAAGGGGGAGAGAGATAAATAGGGAAAGAGAGAAAGGTAGGGGAGATAGAGAGGAGGAGGAATAGAGACAGCGAGAGAGAGGGGAGGAGGAGGAAGAGAGACGGAGAGAGAGGGTCGGGGCGTTTTCAGACAACTGCAGAGTTTTTTGTTGTTTTTTTTCGTTGAAAGGGGGGCAGCACTAACCCTAGCTACACCACTGCATTCAACTTATAGCCTTCCTCTACTTCGTTAGCCAATGGTCATCAGAGTTCATGCCTGACAATGGAAGACTTGATGAGAGTTGTGTTGTGGTGAAGATTAATTTGGAACAAGGTCGAGATTGAAGAACGAATATAAAAAGTTTTACGAAGGATGAAAAATATATTCAAAAAAGGTCACTGACCTAAAACGTTTGAGAACCTCTGCTGATAAAAACCAAACAAAGTACGATCGACTATGAAACATTTTTGTTAACATGCCTGGACTAACCACACGCACCACCAGCCCTTTGTTTCTCCCCCTCCTATTCACCCGCCATCATGCCAACTGACCATCAAGATGATGAGATTGCAGTGGTTTCTTGAAGAAGGCCGGGTTGAGGGGGGGGGGGGGGGAGAAGGTTTTTGAACCAACCAATTAATTGGTCGTTGGCTTTCCCGTCCCTCCCTTTTTTTAG
>CAXITT010001447.1:61699-76459 GCA_964033795.1 Lymnaea stagnalis
GGGGTAAGGAGGTCATGGGGGTAAGGAGGTCATGGGAGGGGGTGAGGAGGTCATGGGAGGGGGTGAGGAGGTCATGTGAGGGGTTGTGAGGAGGTCATGGGGGGTAAGGAGGTCATGGGAGGGGTGAGGAGGTCAAGGGGGGGTGAGAAGGTCATGGGAGGGGTGAGAAGGTCATGGGAGGCGTGAGGAGGTCATGGGAGGGACTGAGGAGGTGACTGGGATGGGGTGAGGAGGTAATGGGCGTGGGTGAGAAGGTGATAAGGATGGGCTAAGAAGGTGATAAGGATGGGCTAAGAAGGTGATACGTGTGGGCTAAGAAGGTGATAAGGATGGGCTAATAAGGTGATAAGGATGGGCTAAGGAGGTGACTGGGATATGGTAAGGAGGTGACTGGGATGGGGTCGGGAGTTGATGGGAGAGGGTAAGGAGGTGATGAGGATGGATAAGAAGGTGACGGGTGGAAATGATGAGTTGACTAGGAGGGGTAAGGATGTGGATCGGAGGGTGAGGAGGTGACTAGGATGGAGGAGGAGCTGACTAGGATGGAGGAGGAGCTGACTTGGATGGAGGAGGAGCTGACTAGGATGGAGGAGGAGCTGACTAGGATGGAGGAGGAGCTGACTAGGATGGGGGAAAAGGTGACTAGGATGGGAGAGGAGGTGACTGGGATGGGGTGAGGAGGTGACTGGGATGGGGTGAGGAGGTGACTGGGATGGGGTTAGTAGGTGACTGGGATGGGGTGAGGAGGTGAATGGGATGGGGTGAGGAGGTGACTGGGATGGGGTGAGGAGGGGACTGGGATGGGGTGAGGAGGTGACTGGGATGGGGTGAGGAGGTGACTGGGATGGGGAGAGGAGGGGGGGGGTGGGGGGGTGGGTGGGAGGGGGTGGGGAGGGGTGGGGGATGGGGTGAGGGGGGGAGTGGGATGGGGGGAGGAGGGGAATGGGATGGGGTGAGGAGGTGACTGGGATGGGGTGAGGAGGTGACTGGGATGGGGTGAGGAGGTGACTGGGATGGGGTGAGGAGGTGACTGGGATGGGGTGAGGAGGTGAATTGGATTGGGTGAGGTAGCTGGGGTAGGATGCACCGTGGTGGGAGCTGTAGGGAGGTCATCCTACAGTGAGTCAATAAAACTCCGAGAGACCAGTAGCACCGGATAGAAAATGGTTCAGGTACTTTGGGGGATACAAGTTGGCGGGGTGCTCTCTGTCTAATTGCATGGGGATGTCCAGAGCGCTTTATTGCTCCTCCCCCCTACGCGCCCTCGTTGGTGGCATTTTAATGGCATTTGTTTGTTTTTTTCCACTCGTTACGTCTTCATGACCGAATCAATGAACTTGAATTGCAACAGGGTTGGGTTCATGTGTTCTACAAAACTGTTGGAATGCGAGTAGCGCTGACCTTCGCAGTTTGAGCCCAGAGCACCGTCATATCTTTATGATGACTACGTCGTGTCTTTATGTTGACTACGTCATATCTTTACGATGACCAAGTCATATCTTTATGTTGTCAAAGTCATATCTTAAATGCTGACTACATTTTCATGATTACTACGTCATGTCTTTATTGTTGACTAAATCATATCTTAAATGCTGACTACGTCATTTTCTTATATTTTGATTGATTGATTGATTTGATATTGATATCGCGCTGGTATCCATGCCCTTTTAGCATGATCACTGCGCTCTGGTCCTCCGAAATCTATTTAAACAAAAACGTTTTTAATTGTTTCTTAAATGATTTTTTTATCATTTACAATTCCCCTCAAAGATTGAGGCAAACTGTTCCATAATTTTTGCGCTATCGCTTCAAAAGAGCGCACTCCGTAAGACTTTTTTCTGTGTTCATCCACACTAGGAGCACTCAGTAAGTACTGTGAAGAAGACCGCAGGCTCTTCAAGGATACATGTTTATAAATCAGTTAAATGAGATATTCCGGTGCAGAGCCTTCTATGCAGCTGTACGCCAGGGACAGAATTTTTTAGTTAATGCGCTCACTCACAGGAACCCAATGGAGATCTCGTAGAACCGGGGTGAAGTGGTCAGATTTTTTCATCCGCGATACAATTCGTGCTGCAGCATTCTGTATCTTTTGGAGTCTCTGAATTTGGTTTTGATGTAAACCCCACAAACAACTGTTAAAGTAATCTAATCTTGACTGGATCAGAGTTACTGCTACAGCATTGGCTGTTCTCCTATTGAGTTGAGGGCGCAGCTGACCCAGGGCACGCAGATGATAGAAGCATGCCTTGACAACAGAACTGATATGGGGAATCATACTAAGTTTACTGTCAATATAAAACCCAAGGTCTCTGACAGTCGAGGACAACAGGATCTCTGATACACCATCTTTTATTGATGCGATGGTCACTTTCCGAAGATTGACCACAAATAATTGCCTCAGTCTTATCATCATTTAATTTTAGTCTGTTTGATGACATCCAAAATCTTTCACATTTTAAGTCAAATCTTTATGACGACAAAGTCATATAATTATTTTGCTTACGAAATATCTTTAATGCTCACTACGTCATCGTAAGGTCTTTATGTTGCCTACGTCATGTCTTTATGTTGCCTATGTCATGTCTTTATGTTGCCTACGTCATGTCTTTAAGTTGCCTACGTCATATCTTAATTGCTGACTTCGTCAGATCTGCATGTTGACAGCGTCATACCTTTTTTATATTGACAGCGTCATACCTGTTTCATATTGACAGCGTCATGCCTGTTTTATATTGAAAGCGTCAAGACTTATCACTATCCGTTTGCTGGCCCAAATCTCACAGTTCACTTCTGGTCCAAGCTAATAACGACAGATATTTTACAAAGCCGTCACCCCGTTATATACGTCTTTCTGTAACATCGGTTATTAGAGTATTTATTTATAGGTTCCCCATGTAAGGAAACCCCCCAAAAATAATTGAATGTGCACTGCTACCAACACCCCACCCCCCCTCCCAACAAACCTCTTTAACAACTTCTTCCACCGTTTACAACTCCGCACCCATGACCTTCACACTGCTGCAGACGATTACTTATCTTTGTTTCTCCTTATATCGCGCTATCACTTGTTCTGTCCTGGACTGCTTTTATTTTCTATTTACATTCTGCAGGCAAGCCCTCTCTCGAGGCACCTTCTATCTCCAGGCACCCTCTATCTGCGGACACTCCCTCTCTCTCCAGGTACTCCTCTCTACAGACTACCCCCTCTCGAAAGTAGAAATGGGTTTAACATTTGCTCAAGTAGAGGAAAGTAGTGTCTAAAATTTGCTCAAGTATAGGCAGGTAGAGATGTCTCCGACTGGCAGGAGAGACACCGCAATAAATAATTCTGCAAAGATGGCTTAGTTTCACTCTCAAACTAAGCCATAAACTATTTTTTTCTTAGCAACTAAGGGATTATCATTAAGATTAATTTGGAGGGGGTGGGTGGGTGGGAAAGGGGGTCCGTTTATCTAAGCGCACGTGCGAGGTGAGTGCATCAGGGCACACGTGTGGGGGTCATGTGGAGTTTGCTGTAACGAGATGATGACCATGGTCATCGTGTCTGACTGGACCACACATAATTATATATTGACTGGACCACACATATAAAGTGACTGGACCACACATATAGTGACAGGACCACACATATACATGGTGATTGGACTGGACCAGACATATATAGTGACTGGACAAGAAGTACACAAGCCACTGTCAAGTACACAAGTCACTGCCAAGTACACAAGCCACTGTCCAGTACACCTGAAAATACAGTGATGACTTTCATTGTAATGAGAGCCAACTCACTTTATGCTGCATCGAATTCTTAATTTGAGAACAGTTGTTTGTTTCAAAAACTCGTGGCGGACACACGAAGACGGCGGACACATGAAGACGGCGGATACATGGAGATGGCGGACACATGGAGATGGCGGACACATGAAGACGGCGGACACATGAAGACGGCGGACACAAGAAGATGGTGGACACATGAAGATGGCGGACACAAGAAGATGGCGGACACATGAAGATAGCGGTCACATTAGACGGCGAAAAGCATCTTCTGACGTTCATACACAAGAACATATTTTCCTGGCCAAAGTTTCAAAACAGTGCGATAAAATCTGCCTTTGCCGCAATCTTTTACTTAAGCCGGCAATCCAGGGACCGATAACTCGAATGAACAAAACATGAATTAAATAAGGGGGAGGCTAATTATCAAGATACGGGAATGCAAATATTTTCGTGTCTATTCCAAGCCTCCGCTAAATGTTTCAGAAGGAAAGATACCGCGATTATCTAATCTTACTATTACGTCCACAGCATTGACGGAGTAGACTTGAAATGTTTCACAGGGAAGATACCAGCATAGTTATCTTTTCTTGATCTTACGTCCACGACGGAGTTGATTTGAAATGTTTCAGAGGGAAAAAACCAAACACAGTTATCCTCTCCTGCCATCAGTTGCACGTCACTCCGGACCTTCCATATATATATGAGAACATATTTGTCCATGTACATTTAAACCTAACGACATATTTTTTTAAAGGACAACATATCCATACAATCGTCTCTCAATGTGTACCCCGAGACTGAGCACTGTAAAGGCATTAATCATTGTTCCTCCTCATCCAAACCAACACAGGAACCGCTATAGTCAATCTTTAGCATGCGTGCTGTCCCCAGGGGGGAAGTAAGACAGAGAGAAGGATTGGCAAGACAGAGGGCAGCAGTCGGAGTAACGGTGGGGGGGGGGGGACATGGCCCCAAGGTAATAGCCGATAAAGGTAGCGGGTGTGTGTGTGGGGGGGGAGGGGGCAGATATGTCTTGGTGGATACAGAGCTTCGTGTGTTACGACTTGTATACACAAAATGAACTGACGTCGGGGGTGGGGGGGGTGGGGAGAGTTTGGGGGGAGGGGGAAGATAGGACCAACAGACAGAAACCACATGTCGTCTGCACTGATATAACAGACATACTCACGCGCAGCATGGCTCCTCAAATTATGCAACGGGTGCATTCTGAAACTTTTGGATAGCCATTACATCCCAATTGTGGTAAACTTGAAACTTTTGAACTATATGTACTTCTTCTTTTACTAAACAGTGTCTTTGATATGGACGCCCCTTTAAAATGGACGCCCCTTTGATATGGAACAATCCAAACAGGTAGGGAGTTGAGTGTCAGAGGCCAAGGGGAACGACGGTACAGTGACCATCGAGTCTAAACATAGATGATAGATTTGGGGCATTTTGGAGATGATACAAACATGGTAATCACGTGACTGCTTTGTTGAAATTTGGGTTGAAGGGAGGCTAAGTATAAACATGCTATGGTAATAGTCTTGTTGCATGGCCTATCTTATCCCATTTGTGGCATAGTCTATGTTATCATATTTGTTGTATGTTCTATGTTATCACATTTGTTGCATGGCCTGTTATTACATTTGTTATATGGTCTATGTTATCACATTTGTTGCATGGCCTGTTATTACATTTGTTATATGGTCTATGTTATCACATTTGTTGCATGGCCTGTTATTACATTTGTTATATGGTCTATGTTATCACATTTGTTGCATGGCCTGTTATTACATTTGTTATATGGTCTATGTTATCACATTTGTTGCATGGCCTGTTATTACATTTGTTATATGGTCTATGTTATCACATTTGTTGCATGGCCTGTTATTACATTTGTTGCATGGTCTATGTTATCACATTTGTTGCATGGCCTGTTATTACATTTGTTATATGGTCTATGTCATCACATGTGTTGTAGGGCCTATGTTATCACATTTTGTTGTATGGTCTATGTTATCACATTTTGTTGTATGGTCTATGTTATCACATTTTGTTGTATGGTCTATGTTATCACATTTTGTTGTATGGTCTATGTTATCACATTTTGTTATATGGTCTATGTCATCACATGTGTTGTAGGGCCTATGTTATCACATTTTGTTGTATGGTCTATGTTATCACATTTTGTTGTATGGTCTATGTTATCACATGTGTTGTATGGTCTATGTTATCACATTTTGTTGTATGGTCTATGTTATCACATTTTGTTGTATGGTCTATGTTATCACATTTTGTTGTATGGTCTATGTCATCACATTTTGTTGTATGGTCTATGTTATCACATGTGTTGTATGGTCTATGTTATCACATTTTGTTGTATGGTCTATGTTATCACATTTTGTTGTATGGTCTATGTTATCACATTTTGTTGTATGGTCTATGTCATCACATTTTGTTGTATGGTCTATGTTATCACATGTGTTGTAGGGCCTATGTTATCACATTTTGTTGTATTGTCTATGTTATCACATTTTGTTGTATGGTCTATGTTATCACATTTTGTTGTATGGTCTATGTTATCACATTTTGTTGTAGGGCCTATGTTATCACATTTTGTTGTATGGTCTATGTCATCACATGTGTTGTAGGGCCTATGTTATCACATTTTGTTGTAGGGCCTATGTTATCACATTTTGTTGTAGGGCCTATGTTATCACATTTTGTTGTATGGTCTATGTTATCACATTTTGTTGTATGGTCTATGTTATCAGACTTATTATTTGTTGTATATGGTTTACGTTTTCCGATTTCGAGTAATAGGCTTATTTTGGTTTCACTTTCAAGTTTATGGGGATGAAATGGTAAGGCAATTCATTTTTTGCAAAGTAGCTTTCAATTTCATCAATACAGGTGTACGACTATTTAAGCAATAGTCGTCTGTTTACTGCAATATTTGTCTATTTACGGCAATAGTCGTATGTTTACTGCAATATATTTGTCTATTTACGGCAATAGTCGTCTGTGTCAAAGCAATGAGAGTAAAGCCCATGGATTTCATAGCTAAGTCTTACAGTGCTTTTCTGTCTTTCAACGAGTCCAACACATTTAATAACGTCACATCGATCCTTTTACTGTTTGTGGCGATCGTGGTCATATATATATCTTTGTTATTTTTGTTTCCAGACTTTAAAAGGCCCACAACTATTGCATTACTAAGACCGGAGAGATGAGTATTGAGAGATCGCAAGCCGACAATTGCATTACTAAGAACGGAGAGATGAGTATTGAGAGATCGCGAGCCGACAATTGCATTACTTAGAACGCAGAGATGAGAGATCGCAAGCCGACAATTGCATTACTAAGAACGCAGAGATGAGAGATCGCAAGCCGACAATTGCATTACTAAGAACGCAGAGATGAGAGATCGCAAGCCGACAATTGCATTACTAAGACCGTAGAGATGAGGACATACCTCCCATCTCCGTGCCACTGTCAGGTAATCTTGCCACTGTCAGGTAATCTACGTGGCGCCATCTTGTGACTCAATTCAAACCTAATTGTCGTCCATTTTATGTATCTCTGCATTGCTTCCTATGTTCACTGATATCCTGTGTAACAATTTCCCTTCCAGGGGGTGTGGGTGCTTTGTATTGTAGGCGCGCTTTGTGTGAGGGTGGGGGTGCTTTATGGTAGATGGGTTTGGGGATAGGGGCCGGCACTATGGATGGGGGCGAACTTTTTTTTTCTCCCTCTACGATTTTACGCCTAGTCTCATAAGATACAAAATGTGACTATTCTGAATGATGGAATGGAAATATGTTACCAACAATGTATGACCTAATGTTAATGTGAAAGGAAATATGTTACTAACGATATATGGCTAAATATTAATGTATGACTGTGTTATTTTGTGTCTTTTTGTCAAACTGTAAAAAGATTTTTTAGACTGTATGACTTTGTGTGACTCTATGACTTTTTGTTAGACTGTATATTTGTGTGACTCTATGACTTTATGTTAGACTGTATGACTTTTTGTTGGACTGTATGACTTAGAGTGACTGTATGACTTTGTGTACTGTAAAAGTGGCCAAAAGAATTATTTTAACCAAGTCCATATCTTCCTTCGCTGCACATCATACTCTCTTCCAACCACCCACTCACCCATTAAAACCCCACTAACTTGACCTCCTCACCGACGTGTGACCGGTACCTACTAGTATAATGCTACTACAATTTTCTAGTTCCAAGCTGTAATGTATCTGCTTAGAATGCTTAGTATCGGTAGAATGTTCAGTATCGGTAGAATGTTCAGTATCGGTAGAATGTTCAGTATCGTTAGAATGTTCAGTATCGTTAGAATGTTTAGTATCGTTAGAATGTTCAGTATCGGTAATAAAACTTTGTTTGGTTGTTAAGTTTGGTCATTCTATCCACACAAAAAAGTTGTTTTAAAAAAAAATGAACTTTAAACTAGATATTCAGATATCTGCTATAATCGATAATTGCGATCGTAAGGTCACCAGACGCCCCCACCCCCACTCCCCCATTAAAAGACCGCATCTAACACGCAGATTTTGATCTTCTTCAGAACATACGCCTTTTCCTATAATCAAGTTGACTGAAGCTTTTCTTTGACTACGAGATAACTCTTTACAATAGAGCCAAATTCAACTTGAGTGCGACACAAGTCCAGGCTGGCCTTGAGATTTGTGTGGGCTGGTTTCTTTCTGGGCAAGGTGGGGGGGGGGGTGTAAATGCAGTTAAAGACAAGCGAAGATGACTGGTTTTAAAAGAACTCACAGGTCTTGGGACAATTTCAGTTTTAATAAATCTAGAAGGAAAATAAAGACCTAACGTCTACCAACTACACGCAATAAAGACCTAACGTCTCCCAACAACACGCAATAAAGACCTAACGTCTCCCAACTACGCGTAATGAAGACCTAACGTCTTCCAACAACACGCAATAAAGACCTAACGTCTCCCAACAACACACAATAAAGACCTAACGTCTCCCAACAACACGCAATAAAGACCTGACGTCTCCCAACAACACGCAATAAAGACCTAACGTCTCCCAACAACACGCAATAAAGACCTAACGTCTCCCAATACTTAATGATGACTTCACGTCTCCCAGCAGACACAAAAGAGCACGACCAAGGAGCTCAGAACGTACAAGAATCAGATGCTTCTAATCGATGCGTCTATATCCTACTCGTCAGGGTTTTCTGTCAATGCCAATACTTGCACACGTCTGCTCTCGATGATGTCACGGCCTAAATTTTAATGTTGTCCTGGCATGGCATTCTAAAACTGTTAGGAGGAAGAATTGAATAGATTCTTTTTATTTTTTCTTTAAATAAAATGAAGTGTGTGTGTGTGTGTGTGTGTGTGTGTCTGTCTGTGGGGGGCGGGGGGTGGGGGGTGTTAACCGATCTTTCCTTCTCCTCTCCATTGACGTCTCTGTCCTTGTCGTGACGCAAACAATCCATGAAAGGAAACTTGCCCACGGCTCCGGCGATGCTATACAATGCCGTAATTAGGCAAGCTTTCAGCTCAAATTCCAGCAAGTACATTTGAGCATGGCTTCGAACGGAGGATGTGACAAGAGACTCCCCGCTATGCATCACGACAGGGGTTCTAAAATGTTGAGGCTTAAGAAAAGTTGGTACCTTATGTACACAATTTGGCAGAAACGATACACGGACTTTATTTAAACCACCTACAGCCAAATTCTGAGTATTCATTATTTCCACGTGCAGTCCCGTGTTAAATGTGCATCCAGCTAATTGATTCTGATGGAGACCCTTGAGTCAATATTTACAAAATAGGCCTATCTGACAAGTTTGAAAGATGAAAATGTAGCGTGAGATTTAGCCTTTTTCTTACTTGACCACGGGTCGGCAACCTTTTTGGAATGAAGAGCCGAAATTTGATGAATTATATCTGTTAAGGCAACATTCTGGGAGCCGCAGGCATCATAAATTAGTATATATATATAAAAAAAAGAACCGCATCTTCTCCTTCAAAGAGCCGCGTGTCGCCGACCGCTGCCTTAAACACTATAGAAATGCTTTAAAAAAAATGAAAGTGATAAATTAAACCAGCACGTGTAGCCTAAAGCTGCACACATATTATTACGGTACAGCCAAGAAAGAGTGGTGTCAAAAGAAATCTAATCGCTCAGCCTTAACCTGGTCGACATTTCTTCAAGGCCGACATTTCAGCAAGGTTGACATTTCTTCAAGACCGACATTTATTAAGGTCGACTTTTTCTTCAAGGCCGACTCCGTTCCATTTTTAAAAACTCTTGTTGCGTCATTCTTTGAAATCAATGAAAAACACGTGCGTGACGTCATACTACTAAGTCAGAGACGAATGTCCTTCCTCATCTTAGAAGATGACCTCTTCTACTTCTATCACACGGACCCAAAAATCCTGAGTGAGAACCGTCTCAATTCACTCCCTTTCCTCGCTGAATTCCGTTGCATGACTCGAGGCGTGGAGGAGAAAGAGGGCGGTGAACTATCGAGGGCTTAAAGAAATAATTGTAACTAGATTACCGAACAAACACCAACAATCCATTCGAGATCCATCACTTGCAAACAATGTGCCACGGGAAAACAAACAAGTGTGTGTGTGGGGATGTGGGTGGGTGGGGGGTTAACGGGGATGAGATCGCGGGGGTGGATAAGCGGTGATACAAATTAGCAAAAGCTGCACAACGAACAACGATGGCTTCCAATCGTTAAGGTTATCATTGTTGTTTCAATGTATTACATACAGGCGCCCCATATCAAGATATGTTCTGTCCATAGCTCTATGTCACCAACTACATAATGGACTCTTCTACAGCGAGTTATTTCCCCTTTTATTTAGTAAAATATATTCAATGATTTATATTTATTTTTGTGTGTCCTTCAACTCCCCCCCCCCCCAAACTATCCCCACCCCCCTCCGGCCTAAAGCTTTCTGAATTGACTTTCACTCCCAGTTTAACATTTTCAACAACAAAAAATGTTATCATCAGACTTAATGGAAGTGAAAGAAAACATGGCGCAACCTCTCTGCTCATATCCTTTCTCCGTGTTCAGTGGCGGTGCTCTAGTGCGCAGTTACGCTAAGCCTACGCAGTGCCGTTCCTGAAATGTCCCGCTGCTCGTGCGCATGTTTGCAAGGCACATGTGCGATATGGGATACGTCAAGGGGTTCCTAAGCTGTGGAATACCAGGGTCATTCTTAATGATCATATGAACCTATATGTATATATATCTTTTATTTTTATGATCGATCATGTGAGTTCGATTGTAGCTTTAGAACGCCCGAGGACACCACGAGTTCTCTTACTTTCTGTCAACGACTCTCTCCTTCTTACACCATGCTAATAGGACGACAATAAGGTCCCGGACTGATGACATCCTATTTTTCTGTATTTTTCTCTCGGGGGTCTCTCTCCCCTCAGTCTCTCACCCACCCTTCTGCCTGTCTCACTCCGTCCCTCGACCCTTCACTCCGACAAGTTCACTAGATCCACCTTCACGTATCTCCCAAAGGGACATGGGCCTGCACACTCACCAAAATGTCAGCTCTGTGAGAACAAAGCGCGAGCAGCCCTACCCATGAGATCAATCCTGACGGAGGAGGGCTCGAGGTGTTCTATAGCCCTCCAGAAAACGTCAGCCAAACTGTGACGTCAGAATCACACAATACGTCATTAGCGGGAATAAAGAAGACTCTATATCCTGACCAGTTCGGACCGCATATATCAAGAATCAAGGGCTGTAATAATTCGATTGAAGCTTTATCCACGTGGGATCCACACACTGCCAAATGAATTGTTCTGGTCAAAGAAAAATAAGTTTAATGTAATGGGATGGGATGACCCGATGTGGGGAAGAGGGAGGGAGTGAGCAGGAGAGAGAGCATGGGGGGGGAAGAGGAAGGGATAGCCGGAGAGTGTGAGGAAGGGAAAAGGAGAGAGAGAGGGGGATTGTGAGAGTTGGAGGGGAGAGGGTGAGTGAGGGAAATGGAGGTAGAGAGAGTGAGGGAGAGAGGTTAAGAGGGAGGGAGGAGAGATATGGAGTGAAGCAGGGAGGGACGGGAGAGAAAGAGGGGCTGGAGAGAGGGAGGCAGAGAGGGAGAGGGATAGAGAGAATAAGAAGGATAGAGAAAAAGAAAAAGGAAGATGGTGAGATGAACAGCTCTATTCGATGTGAATTCGGTTCACCGGCTCAATATTTTATAACAGTTGGTTATATAACTGAACCATTTCTAATTTCACTGTTGTTCTATATCAACAGATAGAGTACCACTAACAAATTAGTTGGTCGTTTGACACTGCCTGAGTTGTGGGGGTGGGGTAGAGGGGATGACGAGGGAAATTACATGATACTATCGTCTTACTGTCCTGTAATTATGCTTTCGTCAACTTAACGTCCTTATAGTAGGTACACAGTGACGTAGCTGGTGCAGGGGAGAACAAAGATTTTTGCGGGAAAAAAAAACTCCGCGGTTAGCAGAGAATGCAGCCCTCCCATATATAGAAAAAAGTGCCGCCCTCGGCACCCCTTCCCACTCAACTGGATGTCCACCTCTGGAGTTTACACCCACAATGCCTTTTATTCCCCCCCCCCCTCCCCCACTTTTTTTTAATTTAGGAGAAAAAATTCATGAATTGTTTAAGTTATCACCCGGCATATACAAATTTATCACGTTTGACTTGACAGTTTGCCACTTTAAAAATTAAGTTATCACCCGGCATATACAAATTTATCACGTTTGACTTGACAGTTTGCCACTTTAAAAATTAAGTTATCACCCGGCATATACAAATTTATCACGTTTGACTTGACAGTTTGCCACTTTAAAAATTAAGTTATCACCCGGCATATACAAATTTATCACGTTTGACTTGACAGTTTGCCACTTTAAAAATTAAGTTATCACCCGGCATATACAAATTTATCACGTTTGACTTGACAGTTTGCCACTTTAAAAATTAAGTTATCACCCGGCATATACAAATTTATCACGTTTGACTTGACAGTTTGCCACTTGAAAAATCCACCTTGATCAAAATAAGTTCTAACTTCGGTGCCAAAGTGGGTTGCTGGTATTTGTATTTATTTATTTATTAAGTTCAAAATGTCGTCGCTTACGGCGGAAGTCCTTATAAAAGTTGCGCACCTAGCCAAAAAGTTTATCAAAATAAAAGTTGCGCACCAAGCCACAGAGTTAAATATAAAAGTTGCGCACCTAGCCAAAAAGTTTATCAAAATAAAAGTTGCGCACCAAGCCACAGAGTTAAATATAAAAGTTGCGCACCTAGCCAAAAAGTTTATCAAAATAAAAGTTGCGCACCAAGCCACAGAGTTAAATATAAAAGTTGCGCACCTAGCCAAAAAGTTTATCAAAATAAAAGTTGCGCACCAAGCCACAGAGTTAAATATAAAAGTTGCGCACCTAGCCAAAAAGTTTATCAAAATAAAAGTTGCGCACCAAGCCACAGAGTTAAATATAAAAGTTGCGCACCTAGCCAAAAAGTTTATCAAAATAAAAGTTGCGCACCAAGCCACAGAGTTAAATATAAAAGTTGCGCACCTAGCCAAAAAGTTTATCAAAATAAAAGTTGCGCACCAAGCCACAGAGTTAAATATAAAAGTTGCGCACCTAGCCAAAAAGTTTATCAAAATAAAAGTTGCGCACCAAGCCACAGAGTTAAATATAAAAGTTGCGCACCTAGCCAAAAAGTTTATCAAAATAAAAGTTGCGCACCAAGCCACAGAGTTAAATATAAAAGTTGCGCACCTAGCCAAAAAGTTTATCAAAATAAAAGTTGCGCACCAAGCCACAGAGTTAAATATAAAAGTTGCGCACCTAGCCAAAAAGTTTATCAAAATAAAAGTTGCGCACCAAGCCACAGAGTTAAATATAAAAGTTGCGCACCTAGCCAAAAAGTTTATCAAAATAAAAGTTGCGCACCAAGCCACAGAGTTAAATATAAAAGTTGCGCACCTAGCCAAAAAGTTTATCAAAATAAAAGTTGCGCACCAAGCCACAGAGTTAAATATAAAAGTTGCGCACCAAGCCAAAAGAATTAACATAAATATTGCGCACCAAGCCAAAGAGTTTATCCACATAAATGCAATGGGACCTTGTAGAACTGCCAGAGTCACGTGACCGCTCCCCGTGTTTATTATCACGTGACGTCTGGTTGCCTAGCTACGACTAGACCGTTTGACTACTTACCCACGTTATGTTAATTTACATCCAGACGAGTAACTTCTCCTTTCACACACGGTTATCTGGACACATCGGATATTTTCAAATTATTGTGTCCGAACACTAACTCGACAGCTGCAAACTTACCTACCCGCAGCGATGGTAATCGAATACATCCTCAATGAATGTGAACACAACATCGATCGATATCGTACTAATATCCGTTGACAGGGGAGGTAAATCCGATTACAATACTTGACTACTGGAATAATATCTAAGGAACTTACCTAGAAAAGAAAGAAAGAAAAAAAAATCATTAAAAATTGTGTCATCAACAACATACAAGTAAGCTACAATAAGGTTTGTCATTTAATGGCGGATATCTATTAATAGAACATCCGGGCGTGCTGTCTGGCCAATCTTGTTAAGATATTAACAAAACGCCCTGGTGTTCCATTTAGCCAATCGCCCAACAGCTTTTCGGTACTGCTACGTTAATATGAGCCAAGTAGATGAAAACATGATTAAATCTTAATTTTGCGAAAGATTTTACAAAATACGTTGTTAGAAGCTATGTTTCAAGAAAGCATTGTCTAAATATAGCAACATTATGTAATGGTGTGACGTTTTCCTATCTTAGGAATGACAACCCCCACTGAATGAATAACGTAGATACCTTAATTTCTACACCGGTAGCTGTAGCTGTACAGTTCTAAATATGACTGCGGGACTGGGGGGGGGGGGGGGGAA
>CAXITT010001448.1:5434-15445 GCA_964033795.1 Lymnaea stagnalis
ATATACCAATTAACAAGAAAATAATACACATATCCACTCCCATAAGTTTGCGAAATCTCCACACATATGTACCAATTAGCAAAGAATAAGACACATATTCAACCAATTAACATGTATCAAATAAACATATATACCCCTTCGTCTGTGCCGCTTCAACTTGGTGCCATCGTTCAGTCCCTGTGATGTCCGGTGTCGCTCATTCTTCCAGGTGCCGCTCTTACTAGCATGGACAAAACACAAACATAAACCAATTAGCTGGGCAATAACACATATCAATTGTTATGTGAATATCAAAGATACATATACCAATTAACAATAAAATAATACACATATCCACTCCCATACACTTGGGAAATCTCCACACACATGTACCAATTAGCAATTATTAAGACACATATATCAACCAATTAACATGTATCAAATAAACATATATACCCCTTCGTCTGTGCCGCTTCAAACTGGTGCCATCATTCCGTCCCTGTGATGTCCGGTGCCGATCATTCTTCAAGGTGCCGCTCCTATCAGCATGAAAAAAACACAAAGATAAACCAATTAGCTGGGAAATAACACGTATCAATTGTTATGTGAATATCAAAGATACATATACCAATTAACAAGAAAATAATACACATATAATCACATACGCTTGAAAAATCTCCACACACACGTACAAATTAGCAAATATTAAGACACATATTCAATCAATTAACATGTATCAAATAAACATATATACCCCTTCGTCTGTGCCGCTTCACCCTGGTGCCATGGTTCCATCCTTGTGATGTCCAGGCCGCTCATTCTTCCAAGTGCCGCTCCTATCAGCATGAAAAAAATACAAACATAAACCAATAAGCTGGGAAATAACACATATCAATTGTTATGTGAAAACCAAAGATACATATACCAATTAACAAGAAAATAATACACATATCCACTCCCATACACTTGGGAAATCTCCAAAAACACGTACCAATTAGCAAATATTAATACACATATTCAACCAATTAACATGTATCAAATAAAAATATTACCCCTTCGTCTGTGCCGCTTCAACTTGGTGCCATCGTTCCGTCCCTGTGATGTCCGGTGTCGCTCATTCTTCCAGGTTCCGCTCCTATTAGCATGGACAAAACACAAACATAAACCAATTAGCTGGGCAATAACACATATCAATTGTTATGTGAATATCAAAGATACATATACCAATTAACAAGAAAATAATACACATATCCACTCCCATACACTTGGGAAATCTCCACACACATGTACCAATTAGCATGTACCAATTAGCAATTATTAAGACACATATTCAACAAATTAACATGTATAAAACAAACATATATACCCTTTCGTCTGTGACGCTTCACCCTGGTGCCATCGTTCCGTCCCTGTGATGTCCGGTGCCACTCATTCTTCCAGGTGCCGCTCCTATTAGCATGAAAAAAATACAAACATAAACCAATTAGCTGGGAAATAACACATATCAATTGTTATGTGAACATCAAAGATACATATACCAATTAACAAGAAAATAATACACATATACACTCCCATACACTTGGGAAATCTCCACACACACGTACCAATTAGCAATTATTAAGACACATATTCAACAAATTAAAATGTATAAGATAAACATATATACCCCTTCGTCTGTGATGGTTCACCCTGGTGCCATCGTTCCGTCCCTGTGATGTCCGGTGCCGCTCATTCTTCCAGGTTCAGCTCCTATTAGCATGGACAAAACACAAACATAAACAAATTAGCTGGGCAATAACACATATCAATTTTTATGTGAATATCAAAGATACATATACCAATTAACAATAAAATAATACACATATCCACTCCCATACGCTTGGGAAATCTGCACACACATGTACCAATTAGCAATTATTAAGACACATATTCAACAAATTAACATGTATAAAATAAACATATATACCCCTTCGTCTGTGCCGCTTTAACTTGGTGACATCTTTCCGTCCCTGTGATGTCCGGTGCCGCTCATTCTTCCAGGTGCCGCTCTTATTAGCATGGAAATAACACAAACATAAACCAATTAGCTGGGAAATAACACATATCAATTGTTATGTGAACATCAAAGAAAAATATAACAATTAACAAGAAAATAATACACATATCCACTCCCATACGCTTGGGAAATCTGCACACACATGTACCAATTAGCAATTATTAAGACACATATTCAACAAATTAACATGTATAAAATAAACATATATACCCCTTCGTCTGTGCCGCTTTAACTTGGTGCCATCGTTCCGTCCCTGTGATGTCCGGTGCCGCTCATTCTTCCAGGTGCCGCTCCTATTAGCATGGAACTAATACAAACATAAACCAATTAGCTGGGAAATAACACATATCAATTGTTATGTGAATATCAAAGATACATATACCAATTAACAAGAAAATAATACACATATCCACTCCCATACGCTTGGGAAATCTCCACACACACGTACCAATTAGCAAATATTAAGACACATATTCAACCAATTAACATGTATCAAATAAACATATATACCCCTTCGTCTGTGCCGCTTCACCCTTGTGCCATAGTTCCGTCCCTGTGATGTCCGGTGCCGCTCATTCTTCCAGGTGCCGCTCCTATTAGCATGGAAATAATACAAACATAAACCAATTAGCTGGGCAAAAGCACATATCAATTGCATGTGAATACCAGAAATGCATATACCAATTAACAAGAAAATAATACACATATCCACTCCCATACCCTTGAGAAATTTCCAAACACATGTACCAATTAGTAAAGAATAAGACACATATTCAACCAATTAACATGTATCAAATAAACATATATACCCCTTTGTCTGTGCCGCTTCACCCTGGTGCCATCATTCCGTCCCTGTGATGTCCGGTGCCTCTCATTCTTCCAGGTGCCGCTCCTATTAGCATGGAAATAATACAAACATAAACCAATTAGCTGGGAAATAACACATATTAATTGTTATGTGAATACCAAAGATGCATATATCAATTAACAAGAAAATAATACACATATACACTCCCATAAGTTTGGGAAATCTCCACACATATGTACCAATTAGCAAAGCATAAGACACATATATAAACCAATAACTAACATGTATCAAATAAACATATGTACCCCTTCGTCTGTGCCGCTTCAACTTGGTGCCATCGTTCCGTCCCTTGAGTCCCGTGCCGCTCATTCTTCCAGGTGCCGCTCCTATTAGCATGGAAATAACACAAACATAAACCAATTAGCTGGGAAATAACACATATCAATTGTTATGTGAATATCAAAGATACATATACCAATTAACAAGAAAATAATACACATATCCACTCCCATACACTTGGGAAATCTCCACACACATGTACCAATTAGCATGTACCAATTAGCAATTATTAAGACACATATTCAACAAATTAAAATGTATAAAATAAACATATATACCCCTTCGTCTAGGATGCTTCACCCTGGTGCCATCGTTCCGTCCCTGTGATGTCCGGTGCCGCTCATTCTTCCAGGTGCCGCACCTATTAGCTTGGAATAACACAAACATAAACCAATTAGCTGGAAAATAACACATATCAATTGATATGTGAATATCAAAGATACATATACCAATTAACAAGAAAATAATACACATATCCACTACCATACGCTTGGGAAATCTCCACACACACGTACCAATTAGCAAATATTAATACACATATTCAACCAATTAACATGTATCAAATAAACATATATACCCCTTCGTCTGTGCCGCTTCAACTTGGTGCCATCGTTCCGTCCCAGTGATGTCCGGTGTGGCTCATTCTTCCAGGTTCCGCTCCTATTAGCATGGACAAAACACAAAAATAAACCAATTAGCTGGGCAATAACACATATAAATTGTTATGTGAATATCAAAGATACATATACCAATTAACAATAAAATAATACACATATCCAATCCCATACACTTGGGAAAACTCCACACACACGTACCAATTAGCAAATATTAAGACACATATTCAACAAATTAACATGTATAAAATAAACATATATACCCCTTCGTCTGTGCCGCTTCACCCTGGTGCCATGGTTCCATCCCTGTGATGTCCGGTGCCGCTCATTCTTCCAGGTGCCGCTCCTATTAGCATGGAAATAACACAAACATAAACCAATTAGCTGGGAAATAACACATATCAATTGTTATGTGAATACCAAAGATACATATACCAATTAACAATAAAATAATACACATATACACTCCCATAAGTTTGGGAAATCTCCACACATATGTACCAATTAGCAAAGAATAAGACACATATATCAACCAATTAACATGTATCAAATAAACATATATACCCCTTCGTCTGTGCCAATTCAAATTGGTGCCATCATTCTGTCCCTGTGATGTCCGGTGCCGCTCATTCTTCCTGGTGCCGCTCCTATTAGCATGAAAAAAATACAAACATAAACCAATTAGCTGGGAAATAACACATATCAATTGTTATGTGAATACCAAAGATACATATACCAATTAACAAGAAAATAATACACATATACACTCCCATAAGTTTGGGAAATCTCCACACATATGTACCAATTAGCAGAGCATAAGACACATATATAAACCAATTAACATGTATCAAATAAACATATATACCCCTTCGTCTGTGCCGCTTCAAGCTGGTGCCATCATTCCGTCCCTGTGATGTCTGGTGCCGCTCATTCTTCCAGGTGCCGCTCCTATTAGCATGGAAATAACACAAACATAAACTATTAGCTGGGAAATAACACATATCAATTGTTATGTGAATATCAAAGATACATATACCAATTAACAATAAAATAATACACATATCCACTCCCATACACTTGGGAAATCTCCACACACATGTACCAATTAGCATGTACAAATTAGCAATTATTAAGACACATATTCAACAAATTAACATGTATAAAATATACATATATACCCCTTCGTCTGTGCCGCTTCAAATTGGTGCCATCATTCTGTCCCTGTGATGTCCGGTGCCGCTCATTCTTCCTGGTGCCGCTCCTATTAGCATGAAAAAAATACAAACATAAACCAATTAGCTGGGAAATAACACATATCAATTGTTATGAGAATACCAAAGATACATATACCAATTAACAAGAAAATAATACACATATCCACTCCCATAAGTTTCGGAAATCTCCACACATATGTACCAATTAGCAGAGCATAAGACACATATATAAACCAATTAACATGTATCAAATAAACATATATACCCCTTCGTCTGTGCCGCTTCAAGCTGGTGCCATCATTCCGTCCCTGTGATGTCTGGTGCCGCTCATTCTTCCAGGTGCCGCTCCTATTAGCATGGAAATAACACAAACATAAACTATTAGCTGGGAAATAACACATATCAATTGTTATGTGAATATCAAAGATACATATACCAATTAACAATAAAATAATACACATATCCACTCCCATACACTTGGGAAATCTCCACACACATGTACCAATTAGCATGTACAAATTAGCAATTGTTAAGACACATATTCAACAAATTAACATGTATAAAATATACATATATACCCCTTCGTCTGTGCCGATTCAAATTGGTGCCATCATTCTGTCCCTGTGATGTCCGGTGCCGCTCATTCTTCCAGGTGCCGCTCCTATTAGCATGGAAAAAACACAAACATAAACCAATTAGCTGGGAAATAACACATATCAATTGATATGTGAATATCAAAGATACATATACCAATTAACAAGAAAATAATACACATATCCACTCCCATACGCTTGGGAAATCTCCACACACACGTACCAATTAGCAAATATTAAGACACATATTCAACCAATTAACATGTATCAAATAAACATATATACCCCTTCGTCTGTGCCGCTTCAACCTGGTGCCATCGTTCCGTCCCTGTGATGTCCGGTGCCGCTCATTCTTCCAGGTGCCGCTCCTATTAGCATGGAAATAACACAAACATAAACCAATTAGCTGGGAAATAACACATATCAATTGTTATGTGAATATCAAAGATACATATACCAATTAACAAGAAAATAATACACATATCCACTCCCATACGCTTGGGAAATCTCCACACACATGTACCAATTAGCAAATATTAAGACACATATTCAACCAATTAACATGTATCAAATAAACATATATACCCCTTCGTCTGTGCCGCTTCAACCTGGTGCCATCGTTCCGTCCCTGTGATGTCCGGTGCCGCTCATTCTTCCAGGTGCCGCTCCTATTAGCATGGAAATAACACAAACATAAACCAATTAGCTGGGAAATAACACATATCAATTGTTATGTGAATATCAAAGATACATATACCAATTAACAAGAAAATAATACACATATCCACTCCCATACGCTTGGGAAATCTCCACACACACGTACCAATTAGCAAATATTAAGACACATATTCAACCAATTAACATGTATCAAATAAACATATATACCCCTTCGTCTGTGCCGCTTCAACCTGGTGCCATCGTTCCGTCCCTGTGATGTCCGGTGCCGCTCATTCTTCCAGGTGCCGCTCCTATTAGCATGGAAATAACACAAACATAAACCAATTAGCTGGGAAATAACACATATCAATTGTTATGTGAATATCAAAGATACATATACCAATTAACAAGAAAATAATACACATATCCACTCCCATACGCTTGGGAAATCTCCACACACACGTACCAATTAGCAAATATTAAGACACATATTCAACCAATTAACATGTATCAAATAAACATATATACCCCTTCGTCTGTGCCGCTTCAACCTGGTGCCATCGTTCCGTCCCTGTGATGTCCGGTGCCGCTCATTCTTCCAGGTGCCGCTCCTATTAGCATGGAAATAACACAAACATAAACCAATTAGCTGGGAAATAACACATATCAATTGTTATGTGAATATCAAAGATACATATACCAATTAACAAGAAAATAATACACATATCCACTCCCATACGCTTGGGAAATCTCCACACACACGTACCAATTAGCAAATATTAAGACACATATTCAACCAATTAACATGTATCAAATAAACATATATACCCCTTCGTCTGTGCCGCTTCAACCTGGTGCCATCGTTCCGTCCCTGTGATGTCCGGTGCCGCTCATTCTTCCAGGTGCCGCTCCTATTAGCATGGAAAAAACACAAACATAAACCAATTAGCTGGGAAATAACACATATCAATTGATATGTGAATATCAAAGATACATATACCAATTAACAAGAAAATAATACACATATCCACTACCATACGCTTGGGAAATCTCCACACACACGTACCAATTAGCAAATATTAATACACATATTCAACCAATTAACATGTATCAAATAATCATATATACCCCTTCGTCTGTGCCGCTTCAACTTGGTGCCATCGTTCCGTCCCTGTGATGTCCGGTGTGGCTCATTCTTCCAGGTTCCGCTCCTATTAGCATGGACAAAACACAAACATAAACCAATTAGCTGGGCAATAACACATATAAATTGTTATGTGAATATCAAAGATACATATACCAATTAACAATAAAATAATACACATATCCAATCCCATACACTTGGGAAATCTCCACACACACGTACCAATTAGCAAATATTAAGACACATATTCAAAAAATTAACATGTATAAAATAAACATATATACCCCTTCGTCTGTGCCGCTTCACCCTGGTGCCATCATTCCGTCCCTGTGATGTCCGGTGCCGCTCATTCTTCCAGGTGCTGCTCCTATTAGCATGGAAATAACACAAACATAAACCAATTAGCTGGGAAATAACACATATCAATTGTTATGTGAATATCAAAGATACATATACCAATTAACAAGAAAATAATACACATATCCACTACCATACGCTTGGGAAATCTCCACACACACGTACCAATTAGCAAATATTAATACACATATTCAACCAATTAACATGTATCAAATAAACATATATACCCCTTCGTCTGTGCCGCTTCAACTTGGTGCCATCGTTCCGTCCCTTGAGTCCCGTGCCGCTCATTCTTCCAGGTGCCGCTCCTATTAGCATGGAAATAACACAAACATAAACCAATTAGCTGGGAAATAACACATATCAATTGTTATGTGAATATCAAAGATACATATACCAATTAACAAGAAAATAATACACATATCCACTCCCATACACTTGGGAAATCTCCACACACATGTACCAATTAGCATGTACCAATTAGCAATTATTAAGACACATATTCAACAAATTAAAATGTATAAAATAAACATATATACCCCTTCGTCTAGGATGCTTCACCCTGGTGCCATCGTTCCGTCCCTGTGATGTCCGGTGCCGCTCATTCTTCCAGGTGCCGCACCTATTAGCTTGGAATAACACAAACATAAACCAATTAGCTGGAAAATAACACATATCAATTGATATGTGAATATCAAAGATACATATACCAATTAACAAGAAAATAATACACATATCCACTACCATACGCTTGGGAAATCTCCACACACACGTACCAATTAGCAAATATTAATACACATATTCAACCAATTAACATGTATCAAATAAACATATATACCCCTTCGTCTGTGCCGCTTCAACTTGGTGCCATCGTTCCGTCCCAGTGATGTCCGGTGTGGCTCATTCTTCCAGGTTCCGCTCCTATTAGCATGGACAAAACACAAAAATAAACCAATTAGCTGGGCAATAACACATATAAATTGTTATGTGAATATCAAAGATACATATACCAATTAACAATAAAATAATACACATATCCAATCCCATACACTTGGGAAAACTCCACACACACGTACCAATTAGCAAATATTAAGACACATATTCAACAAATTAACATGTATAAAATAAACATATATACCCCTTCGTCTGTGCCGCTTCACCCTGGTGCCATGGTTCCATCCCTGTGATGTCCGGTGCCGCTCATTCTTCCAGGTGCCGCTCCTATTAGCATGGAAATAACACAAACATAAACCAATTAGCTGGGAAATAACACATATCAATTGTTATGTGAATACCAAAGATACATATACCAATTAACAATAAAATAATACACATATACACTCCCATAAGTTTGGGAAATCTCCACACATATGTACCAATTAGCAAAGAATAAGACACATATATCAACCAATTAACATGTATCAAATAAACATATATACCCCTTCGTCTGTGCCAATTCAAATTGGTGCCATCATTCTGTCCCTGTGATGTCCGGTGCCGCTCATTCTTCCTGGTGCCGCTCCTATTAGCATGAAAAAAATACAAACATAAACCAATTAGCTGGGAAATAACACATATCAATTGTTATGTGAATACCAAAGATACATATACCAATTAACAAGAAAATAATACACATATCCACTCCCATAAGTTTCGGAAATCTCCACACATATGTATGAATTAGCAGAGCATAAGACACATATATAAACCAATTAACAAGTATCAAATAAACATATATACCCCTTCGTCTGTGCCGCTTCAAGCTGGTGCCATCATTCCGTCCCTGTGATGTCCGGTGCCGCTCATTCTTCCAGGTGCCGCTCCTATTAGCATGGAAAAAACACAAACATAAACCAATTAACTGGGAAATAACACATATCAATTGATATGTGAATATCAAAGATACATATACCAATTAACAAGAAAATAATACACATATCCACTACCATACGCTTGGGAAATCTCCACACACACGTACAAATTAGCAAATATTAATACACATATTCAACCAATTAACATGTATCAAATAAACATATATACCCCTTCGTCTGTGCCGCTTCAACTTGGTGCCATCGTTCCGTCCCTGTGATGTCTGGTGTGGCTCATTCTTCCAGGTGCCGCTCCTATTAGCATGGAAATAACACAAACATAAACCAATTAGCTGGGAAATAACACATATCAATTGTTATGTGAATATCAAAGATACATATACCAATTAACAAGAAAATAATACACATATCCACTACCATA
>CAXITT010001448.1:15580-28028 GCA_964033795.1 Lymnaea stagnalis
TTCCGCTCCTATTAGCATGGACAAAACACAAAAATAAACCAATTAGCTGGGCAATAACACATATAAATTGTTATGTGAATATCAAAGATACATATACCAATTAACAATAAAATAATACACATATCCACTCCCATACACTTGGGAAATCTCCACACACACGTACCAATTAGCAAATATTAAGACACATATTCAACAAATTAACATGTATAAAATATACATATATACCCCTTCGTCTGTGCCGCTTCAAACTGGTGCCATCATTCCGTCCCTGTGATGTCCGGTGCCGCTCATTCTTCCTGGTGCCGCTCCTATTAGCATGAAAAAAATACAAACATAAACCAATTAGCCGGGAAATAACACATATCAATTGCATGTGAATACCAAAAATGCATATACCAATTAACAAGAAAATAATACACATATACACTCCCATACCCTTGAGAAATTTCCAAACACATGTACCAATTAGCAAAGAATAAGACACATATATAAACCAATTAACATGTATCAAATAAACATATATACCCCTTCGTCTGTGCCGCTTTAACTTGGTGCCATCATTCCGTCCCTGTGATGTCCGGTGCCGCTAGTTCTTCCAGGTGCCGCTCCTATTAGCATGGAAATAATACAAACATAAACCAATAAGCTGGGAAATAACACATATTAATTGTTATGTGAATACCAAAGATGCATATATCAATTAACAAGAAAATAATACACATATACACTCCCATAAGTTTGGGAAATCTCCACACATATGTACCAATTAGCAAAGCATAAGACACATATATAAACCAATAACTAACATGTATCAAATAAACATATGTACCCCTTCGTCTGTGCCGCTTCAACTTGGTGCCATCGTTCCGTCCCTGTGAGTCCGGTGCCGCTCATTCTTCCAGGTGCCACTCCTATTAGCATGGAAATAACACAAACATAAACCAATTAGCTGGGAAATAACACATATCAATTGTTATGTAAATATCAAAGATACATAAACGAATTAACAAGAAAATAATACACATATCCACTCCTATACGCTTGGGAAATCTGCTGAAACATGTACCAATTAGCAAATATTAAGACACATATTCAACCAATCAACATGTATCAAATAAACATATATACCCCTTCGTCTGTGCTGCTTCACCCTTTTGCCATCGTTCCGTCCCTGTGATGTCCGGTGCCGCTTATTATTCCAGGTGCCGCTTCTATTAGTATGGAAATAACACAAACATAAACAAATTAGCTGGGAAATAACACATATCAATTGTTATGTGAATATCAAAGATACATATACCAATTAACAAGAAAATAATACACATATCCACTCCCATACGCTTGGGAAATCTCCACACACACGTACTAAGTAGCAAATATTAAGACACATATTCAACAAATTAACATGTATCAAATAAACATATATACCCCTTCGTCTGTGCCGCTTTAACTTGGTGCCATCGTTCCGTCACTGTGATGTCCGGTGCCGCTCATTTTTCCAGGTGCCGCTCCTATTAGCATGGAAATAATACAAACATAAACCAATTAGCTGGGAAATAACACATATCAATTGTTATGTGAACATCAAAGATACATATATCAATTAACAAGAAAATAATACACATATACACTCCCATACGCTTGGGAAATCTCCACACACACGTACCAATTAGCAAATATTAAGACACATATTCAATCAACCAATTAACATGTATAAAATAAACATATATACCCCTTCGTCTGTGCCGCTTCAAACTGGTGCCATCGTTCCGTCCCTGTGATGTCGGTGCCGCTCATTCTTCCAGGTGCCGCTCCTATTAGCATGGAAATAAAACAAACATAAACCAATTAGTTGGGAAATAACAAGTATCAATTGTTATGTGAATATCAAAGATATATATACCAATTAACAAGAAAATAATACACATATCCACTCCTATACGCTTGGGAAATCTCCACACACGTACCAATTAGCAAATATTAAGACACATATTCAACAAATTAACATGTATCAAATAAACATAATATATAACCCTTCGTCTGTGCTGCTTCACCCTGATGCCATGGTTCCATCCCTGTGATGTCCGGTGCCGCTCATTGTTCCATGTGCCGCTCCTATTAGCATGAAAAAAATACAAACATAAACAAATTAGCTGGGAAATAACACATATCAATTGTTATGTGAATACCAAAGATACATATACCAATTAACAATAAAATAATACACATATACACTCCCATACGCTTGGGAAATCTCCACAAACACATACCAATTAGCAAATATTAAGACGCACATTCAACCAATTAACATGTATCAAATAAACATATATACCCCTTCGTCTGTGCCGCTTCAAACTGTTGCCATCATTCCGTCCCTGTGATGTCCGGTGCTGCTCATTCTTCCAGGTGCCGCTCCTATTAGCATGGAAATAACACAAACATAAACCAATTAGCTGGGCAATATCACATATCAATTGCATGTGGATACCAAAGATGCATACACCAATTAACAAGAAAATAATACACATATACACTCCCATAAGTTTGGGAAATCTCCACACATATGTATCAATTAGCAAAGCATAAGACACATATATAAACCAATTAACATGTATCAAATAAACATATATACCCCTTCATCTGTGCCGCTTCAAACTGGTGCCATCATTCCGTCCCTGTGATGTCTGGTGCCGCACATTCTTCCAGGTTCCGCTCCTATTAGCATGGACAAAACACAAACATAAACCAATTAGCTGGGCAAAAGCACATATCAATTGTTATGTGAATATCAAAGATACATATACCAATTAACAATAAAATAATACACATATCCACTCCCATACACTTGGGAAATCTCCATACACATGTACCAATTAGCATGTACCAATTAGCAATTATTAAGACACATATTCAACAAATTAACATGTATAAAATAAACATATATACCCCTTCGTCTGTGACGCTTCACCCTGGTGCCATCGTTCCGTCCCTGTGAGTCCGGTGCCGCTTATTCTTCCAGGTGCCGCTCCTATTAGCATGGAAATAACACAAACATAAACCAATTAGCTGGGAAATAACACATATCAATTGTTATGTAAATATCAAAGATACATATACCAATTACCAATAAAATAATACACATATCCACTCCCATACACTTGGGAAATCTCCACACACACGTACCAATTAGCAAATATTAAGACACATATTCAACAAATTAACATGTATAAAATAAACATATATACCCCTTCGTCTGTGCCGCTTCACCCTGGTGCCATGGTTCCATCCCTGTGATGTCCGGTGCCGCTCATTCTTCCAGGTGCCGCTCCTATTAGCATGGAAATAACACAAACATAAACCAATTAGCTGGGAAATAACACATATCAATTGTTATGTGAATACCAAAGATACATATACCAATTAACAAGAAAATAATACACATATACACTCCCATAAGTTTGGGAAATCTCCACACATATGTACCAATTAGCAAAGCATAAGACACATATATAAACCAATTAACATGTATCAAATAAACATATATACCCCTTCGTCTGTGCCGCTTTAACTTGGTGCCATCGTTCCGTCCCTGTGATGTCCGGTGCCGCTCATTCTTCCAGGTGCCGCTCCTATTAGCATGGAAATAATACAAACATAAACCAATTAGCTGGGAAATAACACATATCAATTGTTATGTGAATACCAAAGATGCATATACCAATTAACAATAAAATAATACACATATACACTCCAATAAGCTTGGGAAATCTCCACACATATGAATCAATTAGCAAAGAATAAGACACATATTCAACCAATTAACATGTATCAAATAAACATATATACATCTTCGTCTGTGCCGCTTCACCCTGGTGCCATGGTTCCATCCCTGTGATGTCCGGTGCCGCTCATTCTTCCAGGTGCTGGTCCTATTACCATGGAAATAATACAAACATAAACCAATTAGCTGGGAAATAACACATATCAATTGTTATGTGAATACCAAAGATGCATATACCAATTAACAAGAAAATAATACACTTATACCCTCCATTACGCTTGGGAAATCTCCAAACACATGTACCAATTAGCAAAGAATAAGACACATATTCAACCAATTAACATGTATCAAATAAACATATATACATCTTCGTCTGTGCCGCTTCACCCTGGTGCCATGGTTCCATCCCTGTGATGTCCGGTGCCGCTCATTCTTCCAGGTGCTGGTCCTATTACCATGGAAATAATACAAACATAAACCAATTAGCTGGGAAATAACACATATCAATTGTTATGTGAATACCAAAGATGCATATACCAATTAACAAGAAAATAATACACTTATACCCTCCATTACGCTTGGGAAATCTCCAAACACATGTACCAATTAGCAAAGAATAAGACACATATATCAACCAATTAACATGTATCAAATAAACATATATACCCTTTCGTCTGTGCCGCTTCAACTTGGTGCCATCGTTCCGTCCCTGTGATTTCCGGTGCCGCTCATTATTCCAGGGGCCACTCCTATTAGCATTGACATAACACAAACATTTACCAATTAGCATGGCATTAATTCATTTCACTTGGCATGTGAATACCACAGATACATATACCAATTAACAAGAAAATAATACACATATACATACCCATATGCTTGGGAAAACTCCATACACATGTACCAGTTAGCAAAGAAATAGCATGGAAATAACACTCACATAGGTAAATAAGCATAGAAAAAAATGTGTATGTGTGTATATATATATATATACCAAATAGCATGAAAATAACACACACATACCAATAAGCGTGGAGTAACACATATATACCAAATAGTATGGAAATTGAAATATAGATCAAATAAAAAGGAAATAGCACACACATATACAATTTAGCAGGGAAATAACACACATATATATTAAATAGCATAGAATTAACACAAACATACCAATTAGCATGGAACTTACACACACATACATCAAATAGCATGAACATAACACACACATATACAAATTAGAATAGAAATAACACACACATATACCATATAACATGTAGATAACATATACATATACTAATTAGCATAGAGATAACACATACAATTTTAAAAAATAGCATTGAAATAACAGACAAATAAAATAGCATAAAATAGCATGGAAATAGCACACGTATTGCAATTGGATTGAAAGTAACACAAACATGTACCAATTGGAATGGAAATAACACACACATATACAAATTAGTATGGAAATTACAAATATATAGTCATTAGCTAAGAAATAACACAAATATATACCAATTAGCATGGAAATAAACACACATACACTAATTAATATGATAAAAACACAGACCATATACCAATTTACATGGAAATAAAATACAAATATACCAATTAGTATGGAAATAACACACATAAAAATTAGCATAAAAATAACACACAAATATACCAATTTACATAGAATCAACATGAATATATACCAATAAGAATGGAAATAACACATACCAATTAGAATGGAAATAACACACACATCAATAGCATGGAAAAAACACACAACAATTAGCATTGAGAAAACACATACAAATACCAAATAGCATCTAAATAACATACACATATACCAATTAGCATTGACATAATACCTTCTTATAACAAGAAGCATGGACATAACACAAGCATATACCAAATAGCATTGCAATAACTCATATATATAAAATAGAAGTAAAATAACACACACCTATATTAATTAGGATCGAAATAACACACAAATAGACCAATTATCATGGAGATAACATATATACATATATAAATTCCAAATAGCTTGTATATAGAATTATGAATCAAATACAAGGGAAATAACACACATACAATTTAGAAGGGAAATAACACACATACATCAAAAAGCATGGAATTAACAAAAATGTAAAAATTATCATTGAACTAACACACATATCAAATAGCATGGAAATAACACTCAAATATACAAACTAGTATGGAAATAGCACACACATATACCATGTAGCATGTAGATAAATAACAGTCATAAATCAAATAGCATGGTAATAACACACATATACAATAATTAGCATTGAAATAATACACACATATTATACATACAAAATAGCATGGAAATAACACACAGATATATACAAATTTGCAGGGAAATAACACACATTTATCAAATAACATGAAAATAATACAAATATACCACTTATTTAAATAATACACACATATTCCAATTGGCATGAAAATACCACAAACATAACAAATGGGATGGAAATAACACACACATATACAAATTAGTATGGTAATTAACAAACATATATATCAATAAGCATGTAAATAAGAAATATATAATCATTAGCATAAAAATAAAAAATATATATCAATTAGAATGCAAATAACACACATATATATACCAATTATAATGGAAATAAAACACAAATATACCAATTAGTATAGAAATAACACACACATTTGCAAATTTGCATGGAGCTATACATACATATACTAATTTTTAAAGTAAAACACATATTACAATAGCTCGGAAATAACACATATATCAATTAGCATGTAAATAACACACAATTATAGCATTAAAAAAACACATAAAAATTGAGGATGGAAATAACATGCATAAATAAAATGGAGGGGAAAGAACACATAAATGTACCAATGTCATATACCAATCAGCATAGAAATAACACACACATATACAAATTAGAATGAAAATAACACACATGAATATTAAACAACATGGAAATAACACACACATAGATCAAATAGCATGGAGATATCAAATATATATATAACAAACAGAGTAGAGATAACACATGCATATACCAAATATAAGAGACATAACATATATAATCAAAAGAAATAACACACACATATATCAATAATAATGGAAATAAAAGAACTAGATATATATATATCAATTACCATAGAAATAACACACACACATATACTAATTAGCATTTAAATAAAACATATATTAAGTAAGTAGCATGGAAATAATACATATATTTACCAATTAGCATCAAAATAAAACAAACATATACCAAACAGCATGGAAATAACACACACATAGATCATTAGCATGGAGATATAACATACATATACCTAACATCATGGATATAACACATTCATATAGAACATATACCGGAAATAAAACATAAATCAAATTTAAGAGAAATAACATACACATATTTCAATTACAATAACAAACATACATACACAAAATGGTATGAAATAACAGCATACAAGCACCAATTGGAATGTAAAAATCACACAATAATATACCTATTAGCAAGGGAATAACAAATATACATGCACCAATTAGCATGGAAATGGGAATAACCCATTCATATACTAATTAGCATGTAATAATACACATTAATATAACAATTTGTATGGAATAACACACAAACATAAACCACTTAACATGAAAATATTCATTATACATACACCAATTAGCATGGAAATAAACATACATGTTATCATGGAATAACAATCATCATATATATCTATTAGCAAGGGAATAACACACAAACATGTACCAATTAACATGAAAATAATAAATATACATATATTAAATAGCATGGAAATATGAAATATACATACACCAATTAGCATAAGAATAACACACATAAATACACCAATAAGTATGGGAAAAACACACAAACATACACCAATTAGTATCAAATAAGACACATGCATACAACAATTGGAATGGAAAATAAAACATACTTACAAAAATTAGCATTAAAAAATGACACATACATAAACCAGTTAGTATGGAAATAACATATACATATATAAATCGGTATGTGAATAACTCACTTACATATACAAATTAGCAATTCTATAATACACAAACATAGACCTATTAGCCTGGGAAAAACGCACATACATATGCCAATTAGAATGGGAATAACATTTCATATACTTTTTAGCATGGAATAATACACGTTCATGTATCCATAAGCATGGAAAAACACAAAAACATATGCCAATAAACATAAATATAATAAACATAGATATATGTAAGTCAGTAACGCTTCACTGTTCTTGAGCAGCTCTTCTGCTCTGATGCTTTCTTTCACTTTCAGTGCTGTCGTCCCATGCCAGTGCCATAGTCCTCTTCCAATGCCGTCAACAGATCCCATAGCCATCATCTGCTTCCAGTTCAGTCACACGCTCCCAGTTCCATCGTCCACTCACAGTACCATTGTCCAATCCCAATGCCATCGATCACTCCAAGTGTCTTCATCCACTCCCAGTGCCGTTGTCCACACCCTGTTGCCGCTCCTATTAGCATGGTAATAACACATACATAAACCAATTAGCATGGCAATAAGAAACATCAATTGGCATGTGAATACCACAGATACATATACCAATTAGCAATTAAATAATATATATACATACACCTTTAAGCTTGAGAAAAACCCACAAACATGTACCAATTAGCAAAGAATAAGACACAAACATTAACCAATTAACATGTACCAAATAAACATATTTACACCTATGTCTATGCCACTTCTCTGTCCATCATCCACACCCTGTGATGTCTGGTGCCGCTCATTCTTCCCAGTGCCGCTCCTATTAGCATGGAAATAACACATACATAAACCAATTAGCATGGCCATAAAAGATATCAATTGGCATGTGAATACCACAGATACATATATACTAATTAGCAATAAAATAAAACAATTACACACATAAGCTTGGGAAAAACCCACAAAAATTTACTAATTAGCAAAGAACGAGAAATAAACATAAACCAATTAACATGTATAAAATAAACAAATATACACCTACTCCGTGCCACTTCTCTGCCCTGGTGCCATCGTCCGCTCCCAGTGCCCATGCCTCAGTCCATACTGCCTTGCTACTTGTTCTTCCGTGCCACTTTGCTGTCTGTGCCACTGGTTCATCTGTGCCACACCTATATTAGAATGGAAATAACAACTGATTATATGAATATCTAATGTTCCATCCAATTATCTACAATAATGGGGAAATACATTTTTTATCACATTTGCAAAAACCACCAATGTTCCCTTTAAGCTGCGTGGCTGCGCAGCTATTTCACAGATGCAGTGCAGCAGTTTTGAGTACCGCACAGCAAATTTTCATGTAAGTGTGTGTTTGTTTTTGTGGGCTGTAAAGCTTTGCACACAACTGTATGATTTTGCACACGGACCAAAAAACCTTAGCGGAACATTGGTCATCACATGGGTGTTTCCTCCCTGGATACTATTTTGAAGATTGTAGAGAGTTGCTCTTGTCTACCTTTGCAATCTAAGTAATCTGGTTATTAATAGTAAAACTTTCAATCCCGTCTAATAGGATTAATTAGGAGTTTGGTTTAAGCTTTAAAGCTACCTAACATTCTAAACTTCAAAGCTACCTGACATGTGTATCATAAAATATGAATAACTATTTGTTTAATCTTCATAATAGATTTAACATCAATATTTGTTTAGTATTTAGATGAATCTGTATTTTGAAATCCTTCACACACAAAAAATATGTTGTTTTATTTTTTTTTAAGGACTATGACTTCCTAATGTCAACCATATTTGCAATTTGTAGGCTAATGCTGCACTTAGCGAAAAGAATAAAGGATTGAAAGAAACCCTAAGCCTCTACTATAATCTGAATATATTGAACATAATGTACATTTTTCATCAGATTTTTGTTTGTTCTTGGAAATATTAAATAAATTAAATATTCTAAAGAACACATGAGTTTACCCTTCAATATGCTAATTATTATTGTTCATCTTTTAAATAAAAACAATTTGATATACATGACCCTATATTTTGGATAATATTGTTCATGTAGTGTTCATAGTAAAATATGACACAAGGAAATTTGACGGCGATATTTTGCATTTATAAATGAGGTCATTTTGAGCGTAATTTATGAAATGATGTCTTTTTTTTATAATGTTATGACTATTACCGATAAATATGGTTTGTAATGTTTATCTTCATTAATTCCTTAAATAACTTCAATTGAATGCTCTTTTTTAAACATCTTTCTCAACTCTTTCTCTCTGGATTTTATTTCTGTGATCTGGCGAATTATCTATTTTGCATATTTGTTACGCACTACTATGCGATCCCTATACGATAACTTTTTATTTCTCATTAGAAAATGTTACTTTTGGTATGGAAATGGAATTAAAGGGAATAGTATGCCCTTTACAAACAATGTAGACTTGGGTTTAAATTTTAAAATATAAATGTGATTATGATTTAAGGAAAATTTTTAATTAATTCACCAACTGTTCACAAAACGCTAATTCCAAGTCACACAAAGAGAAATATATAATCCAAGGTGAAACAAAAATGCTTTTTTCCCAACTATATCCATATGTGCATCACAAATAATAAAGATCAACTTTTAAAAAAAGAAAAAAATTAAACACCACAGCACATTATCCATTGTCACTGCCACACAAAATATTTCTGAAAAAAAAACTAATTTTCACTGGAAACAATTTGTTGCTATTACAAAATATTTGCACTGTATCCTTGTATGTACTAACATTTATTTTGGTAAATGGAAAATTTGTCATATCTTTTCATCTGTGTTTAGCTATGGTAAGCCTGAAAACAATCCATATGGATGTGCGGATTTGACTTACATCCATCACAAATGTATACCAGGACAGTTCGTCCTTTTCTATGTTTGCACACTGTCCTTTTTGGAGATAATAGGCACATGTTTTGCTCTGATAAGTCTTGTTGGAGTGTTGATTTTAACTCTGTAGGAAGCATACTCATTTATTGAGAGTTCAAGCTTGTGAATAATATGTGTCTAACAGAGTAAATAAAAACAAGTTGATGTCATTTGACTTAGCCTACTAGTCACAATACAAGCTCCAAATGAACACCTACATTTTTCAAAGGTAAAAATCTGACATTGCACTCAGTTTTAGTGCTAAGATCAGCAGCTTTCATTTAAGAATCTACATTAGTTATAGTATGAACAGTGTTCAGTGTTAATCTAGTGTTAGCTCTTCTAGAAAGCACTTTGACTTTAGGGTAAATAGTATTTATTTACTAAATACTAATACTAGTAGTAGTACAGCCTCTGCATCCGTAATAATAAAATCACTGTCTGAATCGTCTTCAGAGTAATATTTCAACCTTTATTAGATCGATCACCACATTGGTCAGGTCAAGATTTCATGTTTGCAAACAAAAATAAAATGGACAATCAAAACAACCGCCTCAAACACTTCTTTCTATGTAAAATCGCGTTCAAATAAAGAAATACCGAAAGTTTATCAAAGGGAAATCATTCTAGATGTGATTTAAATAACTAAAAACCAATAGTTTAGAAAAGAAATAAACAGGTTGTTAAACATCGAAGATGCCAACGTCGATCTGCCAGAAACCTCATTTAAAATCGACGATGGGAGCGTTGATCTGGAGAGAGAGTCGAATCTGTTCCAAGTTTTTATTTTAGTTAATAATCCCAAATAATTCACAAAAATAAAATCAAAACTTTCTTTTGAATCGACCAACAAACATAAATATGGTATCAATGAAGCAACTAAATCTTAACGCTATAACTTCATTTGAAAATTGTACCAACTACCTACATACACTACTGTGCTCCCATTTAATTTTTTTTTAACAATGTATGCTATTATTTTAATAAAGTATGACAAATAGTTTGTCTTTTCATTATACTTAATTTGATTATAACCCAGGCTGAGTGTTTACAAAAAGAATTGACTTACCAGCTGAACACAAACTCGACCCGACAGCTAAGAGAAACATCTTGATCTGACAACAATTAACACACATCAGGGCTGTAAACCAGGATTAAGGGGTGGGGGGGGGGGGGGGGGGGTGGGTGGGGTACAACTCTTGGCTAACACAATACTGAGGCTTGGTTATGTTTACGTTTTCAGTGACGTTACAACGACATTAGCCCGGGGGGAAGCTCAGTGGAAGGACACGTTTCCTTTGAATTAAATAAATTTAGAGTCTTTTTTGTGAAATCGTTATTGCATGGGGAGAGGGGTGGAGGGGGGACTTATTTTATTTCTAATTCAATGCTTAATATAAATTATTTTTCATTGGCGTTCTGTTTGCATTGTATTTTTCGCCAATTTAAGGGTAGTAAAGTCAATGACGGCCCGGTGTGACGATCTGAGGCTGGACTTTGTAAAATTTCTTATATCATAAATCCGCCCTTGGAAACTCCTGTATAATAACTCCTTTCCCTCCCCTCAAGTTGCCCCGAAGTCGCTCAGCACGAGTGAGTTCCCTTGTGATATTGTATTCCTGCATCAGTTCGCTCACCTCCCGAACATGCTATTTGCGGTCAACCATCCCACCGAACAACCTTGAGGAAATTTATACCGTCACCCCCCTCATTTCTGCCCTGGAGACAGCAAAGCGGAGTAGCGCCCCTTCG
>CAXITT010001448.1:29205-63802 GCA_964033795.1 Lymnaea stagnalis
GAGTGTTTCACGTAGGAAGTTGTAAATATTATTGTGTAATAAATATTTGTAGTTAATTTCACCTTTAACTAAGACTTCGTTTCAGTCTATACTATATGTATATAGATAGGTGTTATGTCCGTGTGGTTATTCGGCTTAAATAACATATCCCTAGACAGAGTGCCAAGAGGAGATCTCATACGGGAGACACTCCTCTCTAATAAGTCATAAGTCAGATCACCACACCCGGCTCTTATAAACTCTAGCTACCCCACTGATAATATGCTGTGCTATAAGCTACCCCACTGATCAAATGCTATGCTCACACAAAGCAAAATTCTCCACGCCACAAAAGTAAATATGCACCATAAATGATAACTTCTTCTTTTCGCCCAATAGTCCTGACATTACAGACTGTTGGTACGTTCATAAGTCTTGGTTTTTATCACATAAGGCAATGCCAAACAACTTTATGGGGGAACACCCTTTTTAGAGATCTAGACTTTGCAACGCAGGGTTAACGTTACGCTACATATTTCACCATCATCCCACTCGTCCATTACGTTACATATTTCATTAGCACCCCACTCCTCCAACCAAGAAAAGTTAGCGTTGACGACACAAATGTAAGTTGTAGGAGTGTTTTTATTGCGAACATTAATTCTGATTTTAAAAAAATACCTACAGGTTATTGGCAAAAAAAAAAAAAATGTGTTGTGATAGTTATTATTAAACCAACCTTATCTTAAAAGTGTTTAAAATTTAGACTTGAATAAAATTAAGTTTTATCAATATTTTTTTTTTTTTTACTTTCCTTGGTCATTAATTTACCCTCTTTTTTTTTCGCTATTTCGAATAAATTTTGACCCGTTGCCTTACATTATTGTTTAGTCTAGAGTATTGTCTCATGAAATAGTGGAACAAGATTTTGCTTTGGCTTTAAAAGAAAATTTGGAAAAAGTAAACGGATGTTTCAGCTAAATGCCTTATTCCGCATGTATGTAAATCAAGAGTTCACTGTGAATATTAGTAATACAAAAATACAGTTAAAAGGTTTGTTATAATATTTGCTACTATTCAATGACGGTATTGAAAGCAAATCAAATTATCAAATACAGAAAATGTTCAAAAAATGAATTTAAAAAGTACGAGTATAAATTTTTGTTAAGTTCTAATTTAAAAAAAAAATAGTTTCCCAAGCTTGGTGTAATGCTGGTGTGGTCAAACATTGTGTCACATCAAAATTTTTGGATTTCGGTTCAATCCCAGCTAAGCCATTTTTTTTTTCTTCCAAAGAGCATTTGCTCTTTTCCCATATTAATTTTGTTATATGGAGACATTCAAAATATTGCCCCACCCCCGTGGGGGTGGGGGAGAGAAATTTCGTTTGAGTGACTTGGGCTGGTACCCTTGATTACTGCTTCCTTACACCAGCTTCATACAAAAATGGGGAAGACGTGTATTTTTTTATTTTCAAATGAAGCGCAGTATACATGTATAAATATATAAACATCAGTAAACTCCTTTGGGACGTTTACGTTTTTAGACATGCGATTAGTTACTGTATACATTATAGAGAATGCTTATTTATTTAGTATTACCAAACGGTTTTGTATAATTTTGAAATTGTAAAGTATCCATCTATTCTGAAACGATATTTTACGATTTTGGAAGTTCCATGGCAACCATGACTGCGGTACTATTTTATAATTGCACATTTGAGGGGAGGTAATTTGGCATAATTTTGCTGAACTTTTTTTAAATTTTATTTTTAAGAATAGCGTCCCTTGTGTCGGACACTGTAAAAACAATCGCTTTCGGTGACATATTCCCTCCATTCAAATTCGAAGATATTTGAATTAATTTAAACTGCTGCGAGCTGAATTGGTTTTGAGTTCTCCCCTACTATTTGGTGTGTGTTTTCCTTGCTTTAATAAATTAATTAAATTTAGACTTCTACATAGTTCAGCATTATTGTAACAAATTAGGGAAATTCATGCCCACATGTATCCTTGATTTTCATCTGACTAATTGTAAGAATCAGGAAAATTTTAGATCTATTTAAAATTATTTTCAACCTTTTATTGTTTATATTTAAATTTGTTTAATAAATGGTTAAGGAAAAAAAATCCGGCACAATAATCCGGGTTGCGGATGTCCACAGTCCACAGGAGTTTAAATGTAAAGTTACAGTGCGAAATATTAGGAAGTTTATAATAATCATTGTTAGAGCGAAAAGGCGATATATAAACGTCTAGATCAGTATCATATTGATTCACCCATTGATAAGTTACGCACTGCTGGACATGGGGGGAGGGGGGGGGTGATTTTGGAGATTATGCCTATGCCTACTGATGGTCTGCGGAAAGTATGTATATTAAATAACTATTCTGAGATTTTTGACACTCTGTTATATTTCTAATAAAGCTGCCTGTCAATTACTCTGTTAAATCTCTAATAAAGCTAACTGTCACCTACTCTGTTATAGCTGTTCATTCTACCTTGATTTGGTGTAAGGGAGGTCCACCATCACAGTGAATGTGTACCTACGCCATTCGACCTTGATTTGGTGTAGAGAGGACCACCATTACAGTGAATGTGTACCTCCGCCATTCTACTTTGATTTTTGAGAGGTCCACCATCACAGTGAATGTGCACCTCCGCCATTTTACTTTGATTTGGTGTATGAGAGGACCACCATTACAGTGAATATGTATATCCGTCATTCTACCTTGATTTGGTGTGTGAGAGGTCCACCATCACAGTGAATGTGCACCTCCGCCATTTTACTTTGATTTGGTGTATGAGAGGACCACCATTACAGTGAATATGTATATCCGCCATTCTACCTTGATTTGGTGTGTGAGAGGTCCACCATTACAGTGAATGTGTACCTACACCATTTTACTTTGTTTTGGTGTATGAGAGGACCACCATTAAAGTGAATGTGTACCTCCGCCATTCTACCTTGATTTGGTGTGTGAGAGGTCCACCATCACAGTAAATGTGTACCTCTGCCATTTTACTTTGATTTGGTGTGTGAAAGGGCCAACATCACAGTTAATATGTACCTCCGCCATTCTATCTTGAGTTGATGTATGAGAGGTCCACCATCACAATGAACTCATTAGTAACCTTTATTTAAAATTTATAAAAAAAAAAAAAAAATCGACCACATTTCCGTTTAATCAAATTTCTTATCGACCAAACTCCCGTTCGATCAATCTTCCATTCGATAATATGTCCGTTCGATCAAATTTCCGTCCGACCAAACTTCCATTCGGTAAAATTTTCGTTCACCCAAACTTCCGTTCGATCAAATTTCCGGTCGACCAAACTTCCATCGATCAATTTCCCTTTAATTTAATTTCTTTCAAACAAATTTCCGTTAACCATTAATAGAAATATAGATAGTACAGTTTTATCTCCGTTGCCAATAATATAGTAACGATTTTAAGGTTACCGGATTTGATGAAAATGTAGAGTGCTCTTCTTTATCATCGGAGGACTTAAGCCATTAATTATGATAATTTTGTGAAAATTGCAAAAACATATTTAAATGAAAAAATTAATTGGTTAGGTTCAAACACATACAAATTAGGAAGGCGGATCCATACGCTTTTAACAATTGATTATTTTTAGTTTTAGGCTAATCCTCATGAACTTTGACGGTTTGACCTATTTACGTTTGAGATTTGGGTTATCTCCCAAACGGATGTTTTGGAAAGCATGCAGTTGGTAATCAGTATTTTGCCTTTCTCATTCGGCAACATTAATTAAGACTATACTTGAGTATCAGTAACAATAAAGACTATCGTCGCTGTATATAAAAAAAATCAGATGGCAAAATAACACATTAATTTTTGCATTGAGTTTTATTTAAAACTTCTAACATGTATTAACGCTAAGTAAGGCTTACTTTTTAACTTATAACTTTATACTTATACTTACTTAATACTTATTACTACTTACTACTACTACTACTTATTATTATATTATTATTATGGTAAATAATTTTAAGGACGAATGCCACATTTTTAATAAATTTTTATCGAATTTCACGAATGTATCCCTAAATCGATCCCTATGCCTAACCTGAACCCTAAATCGATCCCTATGCCTAACCTGAACCCTAAATCGATCCCTCAACCTAACCTAAACCCTATTTCACTGCAACTATAATAAATACAAAAAAGAAGCTGTGGCATCCCTCCTTAATTTAATATCAGCCCTTATTATTATTAGTTAATTAGTCAAGCCAAGCAATGCATTAATGCAGCAATTTTAAATCTGAGACGTCCAAGTGAAGTGACTGAAGTCAAATGAATTAAAATTTATTAAGTCCTTAAACTTCTAAAACTTTCTTGGGTAAATGTGAAGATATAGCACCCCGTTTTTTTACTTTGGTTGTTCTAAGCTTATGTCCTTACTTATGTCCTAAGCCTAAACTAAATGTATCCCACAACATAACCTGAACCTTAAATCTATCATAGCACCACATTTTTTTACTTTGGTTGCCGCGACCCGCGAACTTATGTCCTAAATGTATTCCTAAACCTAACCTGATCCCTAAATCTTTCCCTAAACCTAACCTGAACCCTAAACTAAAATTATCCCTAACCTGGGTTTTGACCCTACTGAAAAAGATTACCGGGTACCACATTGTTAAAAGTGCTGTCTTTTGATTGGTTGAAAAAAGAATTACACCCATAATTACATGTTATTTAATAATTTATTTTTAGCTGCCACCATTTCACTGGAAATCTCAACATAATTTTCTGACCCCCTCCCCCAACTATTAAGACAAAATAAAAAATAATTTTTTGTTATCGAATAGATACATAGGTAAAAATGAAAATATTTTGAACACAGAACTATGGCCAGTAATTGACCTGGGGAACCTCTATGACCTATAGCCTATATGCTGCGGAAAACATCACAGGCCCTGTGGTGAACTGAATTAAGTTATATTGCTAGAGTAATTTTTACTTTTGACTGTTCATCATGTTTTACAGTTCTTTTGCACTACTTTTTTTGACACATCCGCCAACTTTGTTGGCTTGACAGTAGACAAAGTTGGCTACAGTGAAAAAAAAAAAAATGTACTGCTAAACACAGGGCCTCAAATGGGAATGGAAAACTGATGGGATTGTCTTTTAGCTACTTACTTACACAAATGTTCAATACTCTTTTGGGGTCGAGATCACTCTCTTAGGACCCCGATGAAACATGGCCCAGTAGTCCCTAAGGACTCTGGCCATGCAACACGGTCTTGAGTGGGGGGTTGGGCAGTTTGCTTCCACTCATTTAAGGGACGGTTTTGCGTTACCACCCCCCTTGCCCAATGAGTCATGCGGTCTGGACGTTGGTTTGAAACGGCTTTGCTTCCTCTCCGGGGATGGTGTTGCGTTACCTCACCCCACTGTCCAGGAAGCCGTACTTTCCTTGGTGTGATACGGTTTCGCTTCCTCTCCGGGAGTAGTCTCGGGCTTAACTTTCTCCCACCGTTCCTGGGAGTTGTACGGAAATGGGTCAAAACAGCTTTGCTTCCTCTTCGGGGAAAGGTGTTTTGTTACCTCTCTCCACCGTTCAGAGAGTAGTTCGGACGGGACTGTGTCGGGACGAAACGGTCACCTAGGAGCGGCTTTCTCAAGGCCGCATGTTTTTAATCCCCAGCGAGGGTTTTAAAACACCTAAGCCTCATATCCATTATCGGCGACATGTAATCATGTTAGCGCGCAACTTTTGTTGCATTGGAAGTCATGCGTTTTGCATGGATCCTTTGGTTTCAGGAGTTTCCTCCCTACTAATCTCCCACACCGCGTAGAGGTAGGATCCGTGTGACAGTGGCAGTGTGAAGTTTCCGACTAGAGGGTCATGAAACTTCGGAGACTTATACAAATGAAAATAAGGAAAATGATGAGGATGGGTACTTTTTTTAAGAATGGGCATTTTTTTAAGCCTCTGTTAGGTAAAAATCATATTAAAGAACATCAATAATTAACTTTAAAAAATTGAAAAGAAAACAACAAATTTAAGAAGGAAAAAGAAAGAAATTAGCCAAAAAAGATTTAAAATTTAATTTGTTAAAATGCTGCTAAAAACCTTCAAACCTGAAATCTATCACTGTACCCTACCTGAATGCTAAATGTCCCTAGCACAAAAATCAGTGTCCCTAACTCAAGCGGAAATCTTCAAACCTAAAATCTATGATCTAATGTGGACCCTTAAGCCGTGTGTTTGTGTGCTACAGTTACACACTGTAGTGAGAAAATTGTAAATTTTAATAATAAGATTAACGTTATTTTTAAAATGTTCAAAATAAGGAAAATTAAATGTACAGTTTCATCAATAACACTTTAATTCAGGTTCCAGCAAAAATAAAATCCAAAAGATATTCTTAAAATCAAGTCAATTTTTCAAAATGAATTGGGTCACATCTGCAAAATAGTCTCATTATGAAATATTAAATACAAAAAAAAAACATAAATCAAAAACATTTTATCAGTGTATTAATATTAAAAAAAGAGAATAGTTAACTCTAGTAAAAATCCCCAACTAAACAAAGGGGAGTTCACTTATTTAGAGCGAGATGTAAAACGTAAATTCACCATTGCTAGGAGTAGTAAGCAGCGTTACTAGGGTTGGTATCACCTGGTGTGGTAAACTCATGGTGTTACCCCACTCAATGGCAAATAATTACGGTATATAAAAGTTTCAGTTTTTGAAAAGGTCCTCTCTCATGAAGCCAAAGACACACAAATCATGAGAAATAATTATAGGCTTAATTAAAGGATTGGGGCAAGATTCTAGGAAGTCCATATAGATATGAATTTCAAAACTTGTTGAAAATATAAAAATAATAAAAGTGTTTAAAAATATACATATACATTGATGTTTTTTCTATAATTAATAACTGCAGAACAGTTTACTGCCAAGTATTGAACAGGTTGTTGCCAAGTACTGAACAGATTGTTGCTTGATTTTCAGCCTTGCCTTGATAGTTACCGTATTTATCGGCGTATAACATGCACCGGCGTATAACACGCACCTCATTTTAAGAAGGAAATTTCAGGGAAAAAAAACTTAACATTACATCGGCGTATAACACCACACATCATTTGCCCCCTATTTTCAGGGAGAAAAAGTGCATGTTTTATGCCGATAAATACCGTAATTAAAAGTTCATTTTTATTTAACTCATCATTTAATTCATAATATGAAAAATTATAGTAAAATTATATAAAATGCAAAGTACTCTGTTGAGTGGTAGAGAGCTTATCATGCGAGTTTCAATTCCCAGTCAAATGTCTGTGCTTTGCAGACTATTCCCAAAAGTTTTACTTTATTTTTCTCATGCATATTCACTATATACTTCAATATTTATTATTAATTGTATCCATTTAATAAATTTCATCTTCATTACCACCACTGAGATTCTTTTTTTAAATTTAATTTTCAAGGTTAAGTCCTGTCTTTTGTCATGGATGGAACAAGAGTAGGAGCAACAGGAGCACTTTTGGAAATATCTTTTGATGATTTATGTTTCTATGAGCGTTGTGGAGGTGGGACATTTGGAAGTGTCTATAGAGCATTATGGCGATCCCAGAACATGATTGTCGCTGTGAAAAGGTTACTTGTTTTAGAAAAAGAGGCAAGTGAATTAAATTTTAAATCTGACTTATATTTTTTACCAGTCTAGAACTTTTTGGTAATTTTGTTGCTGCTTAATATATTTTGACCCTTTAAACCAGGGGTTTTAAACTCGCTGCCCGCGTGAAATTTGCGGCCTGCAAGACGATATTTTGCAGACCGCCACATGACAGCAAAGTTTAGTGCAATGGGTCCGTGATTTTTCCCCATTCTCATATCTATAACGTGACCCTCTGTGACGGTTTCAATCTAATCTCACAGACTAGTCTAATTCTGATTTTTATTATATTTGTATAGCTTTGGACGTTGATTATAATGGTAAAAACTGTTTCAAAACTGAACTAAAAGTATTTATTTTGTAGCATTTTATGAGACAAACATGGCCAAAGTGCGGTTTTTAGAAAATTTTAACATGTCAGTGAATAATGCACAACCATAATTGTGTAAATCGTAGCAATCTGACACAGTATCAAAGAATCCCTATTAAAATTGCCTCTCCTGTTAACGAGTTAAGGAAATTCCAAGCATATGAGCTGGGTTCCATTTCAAAATGGGGTTAGTCAAAAAGTCCTTTACTACGATAAAAAAATCAAAATTCATTCTCCCTACAATAGCATCTTCCTTCACATTAATAATTCATTAGTATTGCCTGTCCTACCTACTGTTTGAACACATTTTAGCATTTTAAGCCTTCATGAAGAAGGATGAGGTGGTTTTTCCTGTACTAAGTGATCCCAAATGATTCATGGACTTGTAACTTCTTGTTGAGTACATTCAGTTCCTGTGTAAAGTCAACAAGAAAAGACTTGTCAGTGTTGCCTATGAAAATGTCAGGGCATTCGACACAAAACTTGTGTTATAGTTCTTGGAGAAACCTCTGCTGTTTCTCAACATGAAAAGTACTCATGGATTCGGGAACACCATTCAGTAGTGAGTATATTGATGACATTGCACGGCTACAGGAAGAATTTGATCACATGTTTTTAGACTTTAAAACACAAAGAGTCATTTTTCAACCTTCTGCTGAGCCTTTCTCCTTTATAGTGGAAGATGCGCCCCACCTCCTACCCCCACTTGCACTTCAAATGGAGCTGATTGATCTTCAGTGCCATCAGGGACTGAATGGAGAAACAGAAAAGCAAGGACAATTTATGAGAGCATTGCCCTCCACCTTCACTGAGGTTTCCAGGTTGTTCAAGCAGATCATATGCCTTTTTGGGAGTACCTATCTGTGTGAAAAGCTCTTTTCCCAGTATGAAATTTAACAAGTCAAAGTTCAGGGCCAAACTTATTGATTAGCCTCTTTAAGCTGTACTGAGGGTCTCAGTTGCTTCCTCTCTCAAGCCAAATGTTGCTCAGCTGTGTAAGAAGAAGCGCTGTCAGATTTCTGGCAACAAGGAGTAGGAGGAAGGAAGTGAAGCCTAGTTCTTGAGAACACTTAATGTTTTTATTTTGTTATTAATAAAGGTTGAGCAGTTGTACTTTATTGAATTTGTGATCGCTTTTTTTTTAACTTGATGCGGCCCCCGTCTCACTCAGACTCTACCTCCTGCGGCCCCCTGGATGATTTGAGTTTGAGACCCTTGCTTTAAACAGTCTTTATAAATCTTACAACAGTTAATTTTTTTTACACTATTAAATTTAAAACTTAAATATGAAACTTTTTTCTATTGTTTGCTAAACTATAATATTATATATTATATTTGTACAGGCACAAGTTTTAAGTTCTCTGAGTCATCGAAATGTCATCAAATTTTATGGAGCAGTAATACAAGACCCAAATTATTGCTTAGTTACAGGTTGAATTGAAGAATAATATAAACAATTCTTTGTAAATTTATATTTCTCCCAAGGGAGACATGGTTATAAAATGAAAGTTAAAAGTTTTTAACTTAAGATATTTTTGTTTTAAACACCTTACAACCTATTATAAGTAAATAATATCAAGAAAAAAAATCACTTCATGATTATTGTTACAAACTTATCTTCATTTAACAAGGATAAAAATGTAATTTTGAACTTTTAAATAATTTATGTTAACAACTTTTAATGCAAGGAATGCTATATTTATTTTTTAGAATATGCCTCGAATGGGTCACTCTATTCCTATATGCACAACCCTGATAATGCCCTAGATTTTCGACAGATTGTCAAATGGGCCATTGAAATAGCAAGAGGTAAAACAAAATATATCTAAAAGTGACAGAACAAGTTAATTAGCGCAGCTAACACAATTTAAATAACTAAAATCTGAGATTGATATCACATTTTCAAATTTAAATAGACATGAAATAACTGATGTAAGTTACTTTAAAATAGTGTTTCAGAATTTGTATTTTAAAGCAGATAATGGTTTCGCCTCTCAAATATACTATTCTTTATAGAAAAATATATTCCTTTTGTATACAGCATCTATATGCTTATTTGATAAAAATCTATCAAAACAAGATTTTCTTTGGCACAGGGAAAATGACCGGCATAGGCTCTGCCCTGACTGTGGTTTATCTTCACACTGCAGCGAAGGAATAAATTATTATGAAGATTTCGTCTTAAATTGTTTTGATTTCTTTCATACCTTTTTTTCTTTGACCTTTGATACATAATGTATACTTCGGACAGTAAACTTTATTTCATCTGTACATTTATTTTTCTTTATTGTTTAGGTATGAATTATCTCCACTGGGAGGCTCCTGTCAAAGTCATACACAGAGACTTAAAATCTAAAAACAGTGAGTACACTAGCTGCACTAAACTTATGGTTAACTGAAAAGACAGCTGTGTACATACAGCAAGAACTGTTTAAACATACTCATTTCAGTATACTATTAAGAAATAACGTTTTCTCTTTCCCTTAATTTAAAAACATATTTGCACAACTAAAAAAAAAAGAGGCATAATGATAATTCTTATTCTATAATATCAACATTTAATGATAACCTATTACCTGAGATTATTTTCATTATTTGGATGAAATATGTCATGCTGGTGAAACCATTCTGTTGTACTTTTTTTTGCTACAGTTGTTATATCCGAGGACTGGACATGCAAGGTACTTTTAAATACTGAATGAATTTTTTAATTTTACTAGATGAGAACTGATAAGATAAATGAAACATTACTTAAGTCATCAACTTGATTAAAGTTGAACTGTTAACGTAATTTTTATAATTTACTAATGTATAATATAATGAATCATTTTGACTAAATCTCTTGAAAGTGTGAAATACAATGAAATTAAACATAATTCATAAATAAACAAAATTAACTTCTTTTATTTAAATGAATTCAGTATGACTGTCTATAACATATAAAATTGAAAAAAAATTTGATCAACTAAAAAGTCATTTAGAGTAAAATAGTTTACCTAATTGGAAGTATTTCATTAAATTCAGTAAAAAAATATTTTCATCCAGCTATGTGACTTTGGGGCCTCTAGGTTTATTGGAAGCACTACAAAAATGTCTTTGGCTGGCACATTTCCTTGGATGGCACCTGAGGTAAGGATTGCAAATGTTATTCAAACATATATTGTACTTGAAATGCAGTATACGACAACTGGAAATCATTAACTCATTAATATTTTTAAACTTGACTTGGGATTTAGCTTTGTACAAATTTAACATGTTTTTCATTTAAGGAATAACTTAGGATTTTAATTTTACATTATAATGATATTGATTATTTCTTTACATAAATTTTATTGTAGCTAAGCATTGTCAGTCATTGTTTTATAATTTTAATTACTGTTAAAAGGATTTTTTTACAATGTCTTTGCATGTATTTACTTTTAATATTCTGTTGTCATGAATATTTTCTTGTTTCTCAGGTTATTCAAAGTTTTCCAGTTTCAGAAGCGTGTGATACATGGTCCTATGGAGTGGTTAGTAAAATAAAGTTGACATGCCCATTAAAATACAGACCTGTTTACTCTTTAGATTTTTGGCATACAATTAACGAAATCGTCATGTCTTTTACGATTGTACTGATACCAACTATGATTTTACGAGACGGGCTATATATTAAAAATATATTCCATGGTTTAACTACTTAAATGAATTTTTAAAATCCTTTTGTTTGTAAGTTTTAGCTCCTTTCTACACCCAGCTGTTAATGGAGAGAGAAAAAGGATTGGCTGGGAACCATCCATAATTATATTATGTACAATCTGAAAGGGGGTGTTGGTCCCTTGGAAGCGTAAGAGTGTGCATGGGAGGGATTGGGAGGTATCTAAATATTTTTAAAGGCTATTAAATAACACCACCATGTTTTGTAATGATTGTCATATTATTGCTTTGGGTTTTCACAATGAACTCTCTAAATACAGCAACAATACTATTTAACGTATTCTTCCTAGTGACAAAAATTTGCTTTTGTTTGCTTCGATGCTGTATAATGTAATTGTATTACATAATTATTTCATTCTTTGGCTGATTGTGAAAATGGAGAAAACTACGGATTTTAAAAATATGCATTCTCATCTGCTCTGCAAAGTACCATTTTATTTTGACACTTTATAAGATCTAGTAAGTGGCACATGAAATCTATTTTTAGAAGTCATAAAGTAGCTGTACAATTTTAATACACCAGCCTTACCTCTTACCTTCTCCCAATACAGCTTGCGTTAGTTATTAGATTATAGTATGTTACCGGAAAATAAAATCAGGATCCTAGGCTTAATGCAAGGGCGGCGGCCCACCACATTAATTATCGTGGCCTGCTGGATGTATCACTTATGAACTTATTTCTTCATTCAATTAGCGATTATTTAAATTTTTGACATAAATGTACATTTGAAATATAAATAGATCATTTTTATTTTACGGTACGTTCCATTTTATGTGCTTGCCCCTGTTTTGGACTGATTTAAAAAAGATATATTGAAATAAGTAATAAATTATCAAAGAAATTTTTACGACTAAATAAAAAGGATTTATCTAAACATAGCTAGATAAGTAGAACCTAATTTTACACAAACATTATGATTAAGTGTTAGAATGATACAAAACTATTTTCAGGTATATGCAAAATGCATCCTTGCATTTTGAATTTATACAAAAATTTCTGAAAGGCGGCTTAGCATCTTCGCCCAAACGCCACCCACACTTTTGCATGAGTGACTTTGGCGGGTGTTCCAATTTTCGCTGCCTCACTACATCTTCGTATTTCAAAGTGGAAAATGTTGGGCCCCTTTTTTATTTGCAAAAATGTAGTGTATACAAATATATAAACATCAGTCATCTACTTTGAGAATTAACCTTTATTAGACATGCTTTGCCAATAGTTATTGTATACGTTATACTGCATGTTTATTTATTTCCCATTACAATAAACTATTATATTATTTTGGGATTGTTCCATACTGTCCTTAGACTATATAATATATTGTACTATTATGGGAGTTCCAGTGTAACCAGCTCTGAAAATATAGTTTAAATTTTTTTATTAAAGCTGAACAACTAAAATATATCCTTTGTCTGAATTAAAGATTGCAGATATGTAAATATTTCAAATTTTAAAGAAATTCCTACTTTTTCGATAGCTTTAAGTTTCTCAGTGAAAAAGGCCTCTGATAGTTATTTGTGATCAGATTTTTCTGCCATTTCCCTACTTGCCTCTCATCTAAAATAAATATAAAGCCAAACTAGATTGAAAACAGCTGAGTCATTTGGATGGCAACTTAAAGGATTAATATGGAGAATTATGACTAGATCTACATAAAATGGGCATAGACTTAACTCTTACAAGTATTCATTTTAGAAAAACTTCATCATTGTTAAGGTTGATGAATGACAGGATTTTTGTCATTGATCAGTTTAATTTTTTTTTTTAAATTGTTCTTTTCCCAGGTTCTTTGGGAGCTGCTTACCAAAGAAGTCCCCTTTAATGGTATAGAAGGATTTCAAGTGGCTTGGCTTGTGGTGGAAAAGGGGGAGGTCAGTAAATTTTTTCTCTTCTGTACACGTTTTATTTTAACTTCTAAAAAAAATTATTTTTATACTTCTTAATGTTTTACATGAATTTAAAGATCATTTTCAATATTTAATGCTTTCAGAGGTTGATGATCCCAAGTTCATGCCCACCAAGTTTCAAGAAAATGATGGAACAATGTTGGCAGCTTGAGCCCAAACTAAGACCAACTTTCATTCAAATACTACAGAAGTTAAAAACTATGTCTGAAGATGGTAATAATTGTACAAACTTATTGGGGAAATACTCTGCAATAAATATCTTTAAAAAAAAAAAATTAAAAAATTCCAAGTTAATGCAATTGTTATTTATTTATAATTTTTAACACGTTCACTGAGTTTCCTAATGTCATATGAATGGGTGTGATAATATACCATCATGACTTTAAAGATATGATTTAATCTTATCTCTAAAGGAAAAAAGTGGCTAGATACTGATGAATTCATTCTGGTCTCACTGATATACCCTAAAACTCATCTGGAACATATCTACTTAGTTATTCATACAAATTTTATTATACAAAATTTCTGAAGAAAAGAAAGATACAAAATTTTCTTGTCATAATTTATCATGTGCTTTTTAAAAGAATTGAAAGAATATATTTTGTCTCTAGAATTTTTGCCTGACCTTACTAACTCCTTCTTGGACCACAAAGGCATTTGGAAGTGAGTACAATGCAATTTGTCAATTAAAAAAAATTATAATCTATTGTTCTATTTGTTATTCATGGAACATGTAATGAAAGATATGTTAATTTTAATTTATTATTTTAATGTAAAAGATGTGATCTTTATTGATAAAATTATAAATTTTTTAAAGTATGCAAATCATAAGTAAAAACAAAAATGTTTAGCAAAAAAAACTAAATTAACAGATGGTTATAAATATAATAAAATACCTGACTAAAACCATTTAGATTCATAAAAATGTGTTTGCTAAATTTTTTAGCAGATTTACTTTTGATTTCTTACTACTGTTGGTTTTCACTTCATTTTGTAAATTCTGTTGTAAATTTTTTTCCGACCACATTCCTCTGATAAAAAATTATCTGAGCCCATTGAGTATACTTTATCAGTAGTTTTTGATGAATGATTTCTTACAAAATATTCCTGTTTTGTTCTGTCATAAGTAAAGCTTTGTCCTGCTTTGTAAAACTTTATATCTTTGAACCATTATGAACTCTAACCCTACTTAATTTATAACATATCTTTTACTTCTTGTTGCTTAAAATAATTTTGGTCAGTCTATGATTCTGTTTTAATCTGATCCAATTTTTTAAAGTGTTTTAAAATTAAGAATTATTAAGTCTCAAGGAACATCCTAACCATAAAAAAAAAACTTTCATATTCAAAGCACAAAAGTTTGTCCCATTGAAAGGTCACACTTGTTCATGCTGTTGCCTCTGAAGATTGTATCTAAATAATTTGATGGGTAAAGCCTGAGAAAGAAAACTTTCATTCTAGGTTTTATGAATCTAACCAAATGTCAGGTTGAAAGTCTATGACCTTGAATAAATACCAACTCAAACAATTGATTAAAAAATAAGAAGATGCTTTTTATTCAAGATTCAAAACAGTTAATACAATCTTGCCACCGCCTTTAGATCAATATTTAAAAAAAAAATCATGCTCACCCCTGAGCAACTGAATGACCAAAAAGCTTTTATGTAAAGAAGTAATGACATTAATTTTGTTGTTCGGTTACTGAGAAGCTAGTATGGTTGTTATAAATATAAAATTATATTCTGAGATCATATAATTTTATTTCAAAGTGGTAACTGTAGTTTCTATCTATTAAATTTAAAAATATGTTTTTTTTTAAAGATTTAATGTCATAGTGCTTTTAAAACAATTTCCTTAGAAAAGAGATTCAAGCCACTCTTGAACGACTGAAGCGTGCAGAGAAAGATATCAGTCATAGAGAGCAAGAGCTAAAGGATAGGGAACTTAAACTCAGGGAACGAGAGCGATCCCTTGTCAAGCAGTTTAAAATTGTGGTGAGTTATTCAATAGAATTCAGAAATTATTTAATGATTTTTTTATCTTGTTTTCGTGTTATATTTGTTATATATTAGTACTTCCTTCTGCACAAAAACTTATAATGGTGAATAGTCACTGTTATATTTAGTTATAAAGAATAATGGAGACGATGTGGTTCAAGCAATGACTAATTTTAATATCGACATTCACAATATCCACAATAATAAATATGTTTCACGGATATATGAAGATACTTTGAAACACATCACACAAATTTCAATTCTTATTATGCTTCCATAATATAATCTTCTTTTACTTGAAAATATTATTAACATAATCCTGATACATGTCAACGTCTCTGTTCACTCCACCATTATTATCTATTTTCCTTTTTATCCAATCTAATAATGGTCTCAAGTCCCAATACTTTGTATAATATGCACAATATATATTAAGTATATTACTTGTCTCCCATTAGTGGTTCACACATTCTTAATGATATCTGGGACATGGAAGCTTATGTTAGTGTCTGCTGTTTTCTTTGTTTGCTGTTTTTTTTCACTGGAAAACCGCCCCCCTGACATTTACTATAGCAGAAACTGATCAAGTTGAATGCTTACGTTAATCTCTGGTGTTTTTGTGGCATTTTTTAAAGAGGCCTGTTAAATTTTGTTGTGATTTATGAAAAATAATTAAGTTTACTCCATTCCTCAGAAACTAGAGGATTATGATGTGAACACATGGAGGGATGTTGATGTGGTGAGTTAACACTTTTTAACAATCAATTATAATTCATTTAAGGTTTGTTATGTTTTTTTAAAAATCTGCCCTAGTTTAAAGGGAAACATTTATTCCAAGCATATAATTATAAGAAGCAAGAAATATATTCTTTTAAATATAATGACCTTTGTATATTTTTCACTTAGTTTCATCCTTTGTTACAGTTTGTCATATTTCATTTTGTTGCCATCTCAACATTTAAATGAGTCTTTTTTTTTTCTTCAGTATCAGTGGGTCATGCAGCTGAGTATATCAGGTATTTAATAAACAATTACTCATTAGCTAATAAATAACCAGGGTATGTTGTAAGTAAATGTAAGTGCTGGATTATTTGTGAGATCATTTATATCAAGATGAACATTTTCAATTTAAAAATATATATTTTAGAAATTCATAGTTTGAGTTTCCTTGCTGCTCTTTTTAAATTAACATTCCAGATATAAGCACACATTTTTACTATCTTTATTTTTAAAAATATTCCTTATAAAGGTCATACAGCTGACCTTGCCCAATATGGTGACCTGTTTCTACAGAACCACATCACAGGACGAAGATTATTGCGCATGCAACCTAAAGATTTGAAAGAGCTGGGGATCTCAAGTGTGGGCCATATCATGGACTTTCAGGTATTTATTGTCACAGTCAGATTACATGCTGTAGCTTTGCTATATCATGACTTGTATTAATGATACGTCTAAGCGAATGAATGAGGGTATTTTTCCTTTTATATCATGAGCGAACTCAGTCACGTAGGACTATGCATTGGTGCACACGCTTATAAAAGTCCTTTACATTTTTCTGAGGCAGACAGAGTAGATTGGATTAGGCATGAGGATTGAATCGTTAACACATTTGTAGTGATAGGAATGAAGTTTTAATTAATTCTTTTTGAGGGTCCCATCCACCCGGGGTGATGGGATGTTGGCTTTGGCTGGGATGGAATCCCAGACCACCATTATTTGGAGCGATCAGTTTAGACCACTCGGCCACCCAGCACCCTATTGGCAGTTAATATAAATGTTTGATCAGCCTTGTGGGGGCAAGGAGAAAGCAATGGAGCTCTAGACTCTATCATTGTTTTCTGTGGCCATAACAAAGGGGGCCTACTCCAAGACACCATTCTATCCACAACATGTCTCTTTGGTACACAAAATCAATAAATGTAACGGACTATGTTTTCACATGAAAACAGAGAGGTAGCATGAGTGAACAGTGAATTGTGTTGACCATGTATTTTGAGATGCAAATGTGAAATCCACGTTTTTGGAGAGTAAAATTATGTTTTTGTCAGAGCGGTTGTTTTCCACGCTTTGCTGATAAAAAAGTATGAGTTGACTGAGATAAGGAGTCAGAGTTAGTCGGAGTTGAGTTAGAGTTGAGATGTAGTACAGTTGAGCTGAGTTGACAGTAGTATGAGGACGTGTCTTTCTTAATGATGGAATACTATAGATTTATATGTGAAATTACATTCATGCAAGGATTATTTATTAATATTATCAATATAAAGTGTGTTCAATAAAGTACTGTAAGTTTAACCAGGATTCAGTATTCTTATTTGCGTGCCCGGATTATAAGTGGAAGAATGAAGAAGTCTTAGTCGGCATCCTGAAATATCAACATAACATAAGTAACCATACTACTGACATAACCCACAGCATAAGAAATAAGCTCCCACGCCATGTCAGAGTAGTTGTGTTACAATAAAATTATTACCCCAAATAAAATAAGTTTTTCCACAACAATTAAGACAAAGAAAAAGTGCCTATAAGAATTAGTTTATGAAAATAAATTTAGAATTGATACTGACAGATAACTATGACTTACCATAGAAACTTGATCATCTGGACTATTTTTGACCAGAGGTATTCCACATAAAAGAAATAGTGGGATAATTGATGAAATTTTAAATTTATTGCAATTCTCATTTAAATAGTAACTTGAATGTGAACAGTTATTTGACCATGAGCATCAAAGTTTGAGCATCATTTATTTTATGATATGCTTGCCTTTGATCTGACTCAAAATACCATCAAAATGGTTCCTTCCCTTGGCAGCTGTACATTGCTGGGTTACATAACTGCAGTCCAAATAATGAAACACCCAGCTTACCAAAGATTGGATTCTGGGTTTGTGCTACATAATTTAAAGCAAAATCATATGCGGATCTGGGGAGAAGTTTATCTGTCATGATGATGACACAACCAGTTTACAAGAATAAAGTATTACTTCAATTTTTACACAAGTCTTAATTTTACATTTGTTAAATGTTCAATATTCGTCATGAAAAGTACTAAGTGATGGATTTATGTGTGCACTGCATTGTAAATATCTAGAGCAGCAGTTGTAATCCCCGTTTTTTAAATTTTGCAACACATTAAAACTAATTACTACTGAAAGTCTTTGTCACTACATACAAGTATTAAGAAAATGATTGCTTGTGTTTGGTCCAAGAAAATTATGACTTGTTTCTTAGATTACTTGAATTAGTTTAAAGGCGCTATCTCACCAGGAACTTGACCATACTTTATGGGTCAAATGCCCCAAAAAAACATTTTATATTTTATTGTTAACATTATTTATCCTTAATATCATACATGAAAAACAGGTGTTGCACTTGTACGAGCAGTCAGTATGTCACAGCCCACTGGTTTAACAACACTGTACCAGAAGAATAATTTCAATATTTTAAAATTTGTAAAGGCACATCTATGTATGTTTTGTAGCTTAATTTTTATTGTTCCCAGCTTGAGATTGAGAATTTGAGAACCCACAACTTCAGACTACTTAATTTTCCTCCTCTAATAAAACAAGTAAGCAATTTAAAAAAAAAAAAATGTTTAGAAATGTCACCTTATCTTTTCTTTGTGCACAACATCATTATATTTCCTTAGGCTATGTAACGATAGTGGAAAAAATATTATGCTCAAATTAGTATACAAGTAAATTATTGCTGATTGATGTTATTTAAAAAAACAACAAACAGAATAGAGGACAGGGCTAGAGCTTAGAGTAAAATACTAAAAGAAACAGTGTGAGGGAAGAAACTTGCTGTATTGTGGCTTTGTCATTTTTCAGGAAGAGCAAAACTTATCAGCAGAGTTACGTGAATCTATTGCAGTTACTTTGATATTTGGTCACCATTTGAGAAAAGGGGTCACACCTGAGGTGAGCTAAAACTAACCACATGCCCTTTAATGGGGAAAACATCTTTTAAAAAAAATCTATTTAAAAAAAAAAAAAAAATGAATGTTGTGTTTGAAATTCTGTCATTACCTCCTATTAATTTGTCATGTTATAGCACCAAAAAGAAAATAAATCCTTGAATGATGAAGTGCTACAATTAGCCTTACAAAATACTTTTCCCCGCAACACCCACCATCTTTACTGAATTAAGACTCATGGATTTTAAAAAGTTCTGTTGTTTGAATGTGTTTTTGTTGCTGTAACAAGTTTTTTCACTTCCTGCTTAAGTTTGTGAATTATTTAAAAATCATCACATTTTCAATGTTAAATGCAAGTGTAAAGAGAATGTTTAGAAATGGGATTTAGTGAAGCAGATATTTATTTGCTGTTGGAATGGGTAATTTAAATGTTATATTAAAGATTTCTCCTGGAGATTTAATATCAAAGTGATAATATACCACTTTGCCATGTACTTCAAACTATTCTATGAACTAAATTTATTGTTTTATATATGATAACACTTTTTTAAAAAAGTATTAACTACAAAAGAAAATGTGAATATCATTTTTTTAATATTAGTTCTTATATTAGCTGTCATTTCATTTTTAAGATAAATATCTATCTTTTGAAAAATCAATGTTGATTTGTTCTTCAAACATACATGGTTTGTGTACAACTGTCACAGAAGCTCTACTTGGGCTAGTCTCTAGAACAGTGCTGCGACCCTTACAGTTCTTCATCTTGTGGTGACCCCAACCATAAGATTATTTTTGTTGCTACTTCATAAATATGTGTTCTCTGATGGTCTTAGGCTGTGTGAAGGGTTGTTTTATTTCCAAAGGGGTCATGACCCACAGGTTGAGAACCACTGCTCTAGAATTTAAAGAGTTTCTTATTCAACCCTGTAATGGGAACATTTTGAAAGACTTGCATCAATGATCTATATCAAGAAGTCAATAATTTTGTAAGGCATTGAAAGAGTGTGATCATTGTACAAGTTAGTATTGGTGTAGTGCAGTGCTTCCCATCATTTTCTTAATCTGCACCCTTTAAGAATTCGACTATTCTGGTACCCCCTATGAATTGGTTCCACCAAGTCTAGCGCACCCACAAAAACAATAATAAATTTTAAAAAATTTTAAATTAGAAAATAATCTACTTCCAATTTATTTACTGAATTGCAAAGAGAACCGAAGAACTGAGAAAATAAAACTTGTGACATGTTACATACAGTAAAATGTTAATGAAGAAATGTTTAAAATTATCTCAACAATTTAGGTGAAAAGTTAATGTCCTCTCTGTTCTTAAGATCCCTTTCCCTCGCACCCCCTCCAATGCCCTAAAACACCCCAGGCTCGGAAATCGTAGTGTAGTCTAACTCTAACAGTTGTTTTCGTGCTGTAATAAATTTGTCAATCTTTCATTGCTTCCGTTACAGTACCGTTACAGCTATAGTTTTTTTGTCCCTCAAAATAATTGAGTCTCCTTCCTCTGATTTAGAACGACCCCACCGCCTTGGTTTTCTTCTCATCATTATTCTCCTCATGACATTACCCGCTTTATTTTCCATTATTACATAAATAATGGCTCCAGTTATGGGAGCTCCCCACGCCTCCCTTTTCCCCCCTTCTCCCTGGCTAAAGCCAAGATAGCACAACCCAATTAATCAACTTCCTCCCCTCTTCTACCACGTCCATTTCTCATGCCACTAATAACTGCTGCCATTGTTTTCTGGCCACCACTGGGGCAATGATTTAATGAAATCTACCAGGAAGCGACGCCTTGCAGTGTTGAAAACGGCACATCGGTTTTAATGTTTTGTGTCTCTGCTTAAAAGTATCCCGTTGATTTCCGATCTCTGCTAAAATCGCATGTGGATAGCTGTAATCAATCTAGCTGTACTGTGATTTCCTGCCACCATCACAAAGCAAATACATTTTTATTTGTTGTACAAACGGCAATAGGATGTTGCCAAGAATTGAGATACGTGTTTTATTCTCACCTGGTCATCAGCGTGTGTCTTGAGACATGTCAGGGTGACTGATAGCGTGTGTCTTGAGACATGTCAGGGTGACTGATAGCGTGTGTCTTGAGACATGTCAGGGTGACTGATAGCGTGTGTCTTGAGACATGTCAGGGTGACTGATAGCGTGTGTCTTGAGACATGTCAGGGTGACTGATAGCGTGTGTCTTGAGACATGTCAGGGTGACTGATAGCGTGTGTCTTGAGACATGTCAGGGTGACTGATACGCTTATCTGGTATCTTTTTGAGTTGTACCATTCATTTTCATTTGTTCTCATTCCAAAGACAAATCGTATAAGGGAACAACGAAAACAAGGATTTTCAAGACGTAAAAATAATGTAGGCTATACGATGAATGCAAAAATAACCATTTATCCATAAAAGTATCTTATATTAATCTTATTTCAGGTAAACGGCATGCTATAGCCGTGGCGCTGCTATTGTCCTGAAACTGTGGTTCTCATGTTTTGTTCGTACATTAAGTTTTTGACCCCCCCTCCAACTCCCACCCCCCACCCCACCCTTCACCCCACCCTTTTCCCACCCCCACACCACCCTTCTTCTACTCCCCCCACCCCAGGACTGGGATGAGATTAGAACCAGTTTTGTTTTTGGCCAGCTCTTGTCGCCCAAGTGTCCGTGACCAGGATAATTCTGTCACGTCGGTGCCACCGTGCTTATCGTGTTGTCTCCAATGTCGAAACATGGCGAGCCAGCGATGATGTGTGCCCGGGAGGGGGGTTGAGGTGGTAGGACGGGGCGGACGTTTGTCTCCACACAAATAAAAACTGCAATCTTTGTGACAAGAAGTCGCAACTGTGTTAAAAAAAATCGTGTTGAGCGTTGATCTCAATCCCAGTGCTTCTCAAAGTTGTGATCTGTCGACCGGCACCGTTCCGCGAACCCCCGATCACCTATTCACCAAAGGCGAAGCATTTAACATGACGTGAAACGACTCGTAATTTATAAAAGGTGACAAGGGTCCCAGTTGCCAAGTGGCTCCACGCGTTCAAAAGTTTGAAAATCACTGCTCCACATAAAATAGATCTAACACATGGTTTTGTGGATTAAAAATATGCAGAAAGGTGTCCCCGTGTGTGGACCAATAACACATAGCGAACGTTCAATGCATGTCAGAGGAGTCTGATTAGTGGAATTTGAAATTTTATTTCCATACTGGCTGGTATACGTACTTCCGACTTGTAATACAAACTTCAAAGAGAAGTCAGGGAAACACATTTCGTTCCAATCTTGATTTTGTATAGAGCTGTGTGAATGCACGGTACCAGCCATCACATGGGACATTTGAATAGTGTTAGTTACATTTTTTAAAAAAGCATAAAAAGTTCCAATGTAGATTTGGTTTCAACATAGATGAGCCGGACGACTAAAGGCGCTAACTTTGAAATGTGTCAATGTATCCTCTCTCTAGCTGTTGCTTAACTCCTTTCTTATGGTCATGTGAAGAATAGAATGTCACTGTTCCAATACGACACACTTTATTCTCCCTCTAACTGTTGTGGAGAATGTTACTGTTCCAATACGACACACTTTATTCTCCCTCTAACTGTTGTGGAGAATGTTACTGTTCCATTACGACACACGTCATTTGCACTTTGTGCCAATGATGCTCTATTTTAATGAATTAAAGTTTTGTTTTTTTGTAAGGAGGAATGACGCATTTTACAATATACTAGATTGTCAATATTCTTTTCAGACATCAGATGTGCGTCAAAAGAAAAAAATAAAATAAATAAATAAATACACCTTCACATTTTATGAAACCGTTAAAATGTGTTGAGTCGAATTAGTCTTCTCATTTCATTTTGTTAGGTGTGTTGTCTAAAGTTGACTTCATAAAATCATCGTTCTTGATATCAAATATTCATCATGTAAAGGGTGGGGGGGGGGGGGGAAAAAGTGGGTGGAGTAACAAGAGTCATCTTTGTGTTGTATCATTTATTCCATTAGTTATACATTGCGTGTCACATGCTACCACGATAAGATCTGAAATGATGGCGCCAAGGGCGGTAGAATGCGTCAGCTGGTAGAAATGAGAACAGTTTATTATTCAAATCAACACGCGGGCAGTGTTGCAGCGAAAACTCATTAAAAAAACGTCATCAGATAATAACCTGAAGAGTTCGTTATGTAATGTAAGTTTTAACATAAAGAGAGAAAATAGTCAATGGATTTTGGGACATTTATTTACAGAGAAAATGCAATGATCAGCTAATCTAAGGTCTGTGAACACTCGTGTCTGTGAACTCTTGCGTCTGTGAACTCTCGTGTCTGTGAACTCTTGCGTCAGTGAACTCTCGTGTCTGTGAACTCTCGTGTCTGTGAACTCTCGTGTCTGTGAACTCTTGCGTCTGTGAACTCTCGCGTCTGTGAACTCTCGCGTCTGTGAACTCTCGCGTCTGTGAACTCTCGTGTCTGTGAACTCTCGTGTCTGTGAACTCTCGTGTCTGTGAACTCTCGCGTCTGTGAACTCTCGTGTCTGTGAACTCTCGTGTCTGTGAACTCTCGTCTCTCTGAACTCTCGTGTCTGTGAACTCTCGTGTCTGTGAACTCTCGCGTCTGTGAACTCTCGCGTCTGTGAACTCTCGCGTCTGTGAACTCTCGCGTCAGTGAACTCTCGTGTCTGTGAACTCTCGCGTCTCTGAACTCTCGCGTCTCTAAACTCTCGCGTCTCTAAACTCTCGCGTCTCTAAACTCTCGCGTCTCTAAACTCTCGCGTCTCTAAACTCTCGCGTCTCTAAACTCTCGCGTCTCTAAACTCTCGCGTCTCTAAACTCTCGCGTCTCTGAACTCTCGCGTCTCTGAACTCTCGCGTCTGTGAACTCTCGTGTCTGTGAACTCTTGCGTCTGTGAACTCTTGCGTCTGTGAACTCTCGCGTCTGTGAACTCTCGCATAAACAGGTGATTCTTTAAATGCAAATAACGTTCCCAATTACAACAAACGACTCCCGCTGTCTTGTAGTCAACATTAAAACACCAAAAAAGCATGTAGTCGTCAGTGGGATTTCTTGCCCATGTCAAGAATGCGTGCACAGCTCCTTAAATACACAATGAACAATGGATTTGGAGGAAACCCTGTAACCCAGAAATTCGACCTCACCAGTTTTCGTGCCATTGGTGAATAGGATGTCACGTGTTATCAAAAAAAAAATGAGGATGCTAGCATGACTTCTGGTTAGAATGCACTGCCTGTGCCTGGCACTCTTATCTCTATAGGGATGCCCATTATAGGAACGTTTTATCACCGACCTGTCTGAGCGGGCCAGAGATTAAAATCACGTGCGGCGCTGTGTTGCCATCCTCGCGCAGGATGTGATTTAGAAAAACGGCGTGAGGCTGGGGGCGCCAGGGAGGTTTTGCATTAGAGCCATCATCTTTCATTAGAAGAATTGGTGGCCCTCCCACATGAGTGCGAGTGAACACGATCAACGGGGCAGTATCCGGAGCATTCGTCATATCTCTCACAAATTTGACACATTATTTTTAAAAAAATAGACGAGGCGCAAGGTATTTCTCACAAAAGTTGCAGTAGCTTTCTGTTGCTTTACTGAATCACATCCACTGGATGGATCCTATTGGTTGATTTGATTTTATGAAGACTTTTGGGTAATATTACTCAACGGAAATTATGCGTGAATACAAAAAATGGCGTTAGGATGTCTTCGTAGCAAAGAGGAACAAAAAGAAATAATAAGACCGGCCATGACATAACGATGGCAACAAAACCTTTATTGCTTAAAACTGAAAAAAAAAAAAAAAAAAAAAAAATAAAAAAAATGGCGTTAGGAAGTCTTCGTAGAAAAGAGGAAAAAAAAGAAAAAAAAAGACCGGCCATGACATAACGATGGCAACAAAACCTTTATTGCTTAAAACTGAAAAAAAAAAAAAAAAGACTATGAGTTGTAAATATTTATGTTATAGCGCCTCACTAGACGGACCACCTCTTGAACTGAGAATTAACTACTGTAGCGTATAACATAGGTTCCAAACTAACTTGTCCCGTAGCACATTTAAAGAAAGAGTTTAACTTTATGTCACGGAAAAGTGTTGTGGGTTGGCTTTAACATCAAATTTCATTTCAACACATACATTTGGAGATACACACATCATTTCAACACACACATATGGAGATACACACATAATAGAAACATACAAATAATAACAAAGATAAAGCTATACAATAAACCTCTCACACCCACTGATCCCTCTCTCTCTCTCTCTCTCTCTCTCTCTCTCTCTCTCTCTCTCTCTCTCTCCCCACCCCAATGTTTATTCGAACCATCAAAATGCAAGAGACTATACCAATTACAGATGTATATAGGGATGTCATTGAAAAGAAGTTAGCTTGCTCCATACAGCACAGCCCATCAACATCAAGAGATTCATCAATGGGGTTGAAGGATTATCAACGGTCGCCATCTCCTGATATAATCCAACTCCGCGTCCCCTTATCTCCTACTGCAGCAACGTTGGGTGGCACAGGCTGCTCTCGCTGTCATTGCATCTTGTGATGTCTCGTCTCATCTTTTCATGGTGTTAGTTCACCGCCATCACATGTTCCCATGACAACCAGCTTTGTGTGATGATGCTAATACAGCTATGTATCTGTAGTTATTCTCTGCTATCATTTAGCACCACCATTTTTGTTGTTGCTTTTTTAAAGAAAAAAATTTAAAAAACTTACGGACTATAAATGTCATTTTAAATAAATGTGGGATACATTTGGCTAAATGCTGCATGGGAAATAGAAACACATACAATGTCTACCTTTTCTATTTATTATTCGCTAACACACCTCCCCCCCCCCTTTTTAAAAAAAAACAACAACAAAACAAAACAAAAAGGAACCAATAAAACGAGAACGGCACTTGCTCTATGTATTACTATAGATTTATTATTTGTTATGTCATATTAACTTATTTTATTTTCCTGTCTAAAATCTTGTCGTACATTGATTCATAGAGACGTGTTTCTGTTATCTTTCCTCATACATGAGCCAACATCTATATGGTTTCTTACGTTTATCTTACGGCAAATGTGGGCAGTCCTTTTCAGCGCAATGCCAAATTCACCAAATCTTGGATGCACAATTCTTTCACGTGCCAACCAACGAAAGTTTTGGGCAGTGTTTGATAACTTTCTACTCATTGACGCGCAAGGGAATTTAGATATACAACCCAGCAAAGAAGTTGGATGAAAAAATATGAATTAAAGTTTTAAAATAAGTAGACGTGGAATGATTTACCCACCCCTCCCCCCCCCACCTCCATACAGGATAGCTAAAATTTCGTCCAATCCTTAAAGACATCTTATTCAATGTAAGTTTATATCAATGTCAGTATCTAAATCTCAGGGACTGGGGCATGGTATGTTTTAAAAAAAAGAATTAGTTGTTGCAATGACCGTCAAAATTGGTCAAATTATCGTGGCAATTGATATGGTGGTTGTTTCAATGAACGATTTAAACAACAACAACACCGTTTTGTTGATACCAATGTTAAGGATCTACAGTCTAAAGTACAAAGCGAATCTCGACTCGCATGCAGTATTATACCCACTCATTGGATGATTTAAGCTTAGTGAGTATATATTTCCTTTCAATTCATTGGCACAGTTCATTTTGTACATTTTCAAAGTATATCGTTTTCTCACTTCAGTCTTCGGTAGATCGCTTGAGAAATGCTGTCTTGGATTTCAAATTGTCCACACCTCGCTGTTCTCAGGGGACCTATAAAGAAGCTATATTAAATGCGTTCATTTTACTGGGCGCAGCGAAGAAATGTTTCATGGGCAAGGTACATCCTTTTTACTTTGCCCACCGAGACCCGCACTCTACCCATCTAATCACTCTCCGACACTGGCGCCTGTTTTCCGGGAAGCACCTTAGGAAGCGTTCATGTTGTTGTTTACACTGGGCTACCTGACATGAGGAAAAAAGCAGACGTTTATCTCACAGTTCGTAACAAACTCACAGCAAGGACACGGAAACCTGGGCGAGCGAGATTTCAGGAACTGTTTGCTTGAAAAGTCATCTCAGTTCGCGTTGCAGAGATCAGGGGCATAGACTCTTAGAGTACTGTAACGGACATGCGATTAATATAAATCTCTTTCACTTGCCGACATTTTCTATTGTTAAAATGATACGCGCTTTTGTTTCCTATATTTGAAGAAAAAAAAGTATATGTATACCAATACCGGCACAACATATAGTACCTTTCTGTTTTAATTTATATCATCCGTTATTACAATAAAAGAATTTGCTGGAATACGCTCATAACAGATGTGTTGATGCATCCTCTCTGTTGCAAATGCTCTGCTCTGGGGAATATTTGCGAAATGTCCGCACAAAAATGTCCCGTTCTGGGAGTTCAGACCCTTGAAACGATTCCCTGCCACGCACCAGGCGTTGGAATGAACTCATGATGAATGAACTGTATGACGACAAGCGACTAGATAACAGCCCAGATACGGTACAACGTTTCCCCTTGTCTCAGCCGCGCTAGATATGGCGGGTAGTTTGTGCCTTGCTCACAATGGACAGGGGAAGGGGGTGTGACCTTCAAGTGAAGTAATGAAAATGAATGTTTCAGGTCTTCTTTTAAACGAGGAAGCTTGTCTCAACACAGATCTATGCAGATGAAGGGAATACATAATACGGGCCAAATGAGCACAGAAAATAGGGACGTTTCTCACGTGATCTCCCAAAATTCATCAGCTGTCCATGACGTATGTTGTATAAGCCAGTGCTTCAAATGCTGGGTTCGTCAGCTGTCCATGACCTATGTTGTATAAGCCAGTACTTCACATGCTGGGTTCGACTGTCAAGGGTGTCTTGGTTTTGTCAGTTTCAAAGATTTAACAGAGGTGGGCAACCATCGGACCGTGGGCCACATGCGGTCCGCTGAAACGTTTAATCCGGCACACATTACTTACAAAAACACAACATTGCTCTCTAAAATTGATTTATCGACAGTTTAATGAAAGGGGGTTCCCAAAGATAAAGAGGTACCTATACACGAGAAATAGCTACTTAACGATTCTGGTCCTATCCCCATTTAAAAGGCGATGGTTCCTAATAAAATAATTCTAACTAACTCACATTTTGTTAAATTGTACAAATAATAATTGTGAGCATTTACATTTTGTTTGTATGACTGTCCAACAATTTATAATGATACTTGATACCCTTCAACAGGAAACCAAGTGGAAGATGTACTTGGAGGCTGATGTTGAAGAGGAGCCAGACAAAGCTGTTCTTACCTTGGTCAAAGATGTGACGTTTGCTTGTAAGAATCCAGATTACGGCACATGCAGATTAAAGCAGGTATTGCCTATAAATGTGTTTCCAAAATGAACCCAGCCTGCGACCCTTTTATAATTGAATAGACTACAGTCATTACCACCTCTGCTTATATCTTGGACAAAGATTTCAAGACAATCTCTGTTAAATAGCTTGCTTTCCCCGCCACTCCTGATACTAAATTTGTGCCGTTTGATTCATGTGAATCTCAGCATGTTTAGTTAAATTAATAAGAGCAGTACTGTGTATTCATTTATTCTAACTCACTAACGTGATATAGCAATGGATTTCTCTGTGTTCACTGATTACAGGATATTATGTTCTTCCTTAGCCACCTTACATCATGAATGCCTGGTACCAGGGAGTGGTCAAAGAGATGACCATTGAGTGTGTGGTCACTTACGAGGTATGGTGTTGACATTAAAATGTTTATTTCTGCAATGCAGGGCAATTAAAGTGGTCAATCAAAATACAGATTACACCAGTTTGAATAGCAATAAAGAGTTTTAGACTTGTAGCTTTAAAGGTGTCTCAAAGGTTAGACTTTTAAGGTACAAAATATCAAATCAAATGTTTCCTCTTGTATTCTACATTTGTCTAATGAAAAAATGGGTGCAGCGAATTTCTTTGGTGAAAAATCATTACATGGGTCTCTGAGGTGTTGTACAGAGATAACATCAATTAGATTCTTTCACATGGGTCTCTGAGGTGTTGTACAGAGACAACATCTATTAGGTTCTTTCACATGGGTCTCTGAGGTGTTGTACAGAGACAACATCTATTAGGTTCTTTCACATGGGTCTCTGATGTGTATCTTTGAACTTTGTACAGAGATAACATCTATCAGGTTTTGTTTCATATTTATAATTTGTTTGGTCGAACAAAAAGATGTATTTTTTTAAACAGTTTTGAACATTTGGATAAGTAAACAAACAATATTTATAGAGTATAATTTATGATCATTTGTCCTTGTTCAATAATTCAATTCAATGCAATTTGGTCCTTAAAATGATGTTAAGTTCAAAGCTCTGACTGCATCTTGACTTCTTGATATTTGAATAATCAGTCTGACTTGTTTGACTTGTGTATATCTCCTCAGCCAACTGTACACAAGCCACGCATGACAAGATTTCTCTATGCACTAGATACAGAGAATTCATCTTCCAATCAGAAATCACTTGTCCTGACTTTAAACAGGTGTGTTCTTAGACTGAAAAGATCTTGGATAAAATGTTGAGACCAATTGAGATCAGGGGATTGCTGGCACACACTTTTGGTGTTGAAATGGCTTTAACGCTATAGGGATTGTGATAACTTTAAAACATATGTAAATCAGGTGCTTGCTAATGAATCGTACCATGAACAGATGAAACAATTTATAGTTATGGCTACAATACTATATTTTTTTTTCATAATTGTGCCACTTGTGGCCAATATCTAGGTTGACACCAGAATCAACTTCCACCTATTGTGACAGTGTTCTCAGTGAGAACTCAATGCCAACTTCACCTGATCACTCATCAACTTTGGCCCTGACAGCACACAATGTCAGCTTCCCAAATCTGCAAGGCGCTTGGTCAAAGTCGTTCTTCCCTGTTGAATTGCCTGCAGCCAGATCAACTGGTAATCTTTTAGTTGGTTGAATGTGTGTTGTTGACTTGATGTGTTCAGCTACAGTCATGGGCTGTAGTACGGTACCACTGATGATGGTGTGCACACACTGATTACATGGGCTGTAGTACAGTACCACTGATGATGGAGTCACTGCACACACTGATTACATGGGCTGTAGTACGGTACCACTGATGATGGAGTGTACACACTGATTACATGGGCTGTAGTACAGTACCACTGATGATGGAGTGCACACACTGATTACATGGGCTGTAGTATGGTACCACTGATGATGGTGTGCACACACTGATTACATGGGCTGTAGTATGGTACCACTGATGATGGAGTGCACACACTGATTACATGGGCTGTAGTATGGTACCACTGATGATGGAGTGCACACACTGATTACATGGGCTGTAGTATGGTACCACTGATGATGGTGTGCACACACTGAATACATGGGCTGTAGTATGGTACCACTGATGATGGAGTGCACACACTGATTACATGGGCTGTAGTACAGTACCACTGATGATGGAGTGCACACACTGATTACATGGGCTGTAGTACAGTACCACTGATGATGGTGTGCACACACTGATTACATGGGCTGTAGTACGGTACCACTGATGATGGAGTGCACACACTGATTACATGGGCTGTAGTATGGTACCACTGATGATGGTGTGCACACACTGATTACATGGGCTGTAGTACGTTACCACTGATGATGGAGTGCACACACTGATTACATGGGCTGTAGTATGGTACCACTGATGATGGAGTGCACACACTGATTACATGGGCTGTAGTATGGTACCACTGATGATGGAGTGCACACACTGATTACATGGGCTGTAGTATGGTACCACTGATGATGGTGTGCACACTCTGATTTATAGAGTCAAATTGATCCATAGAATTTTTAAATGTAGACAAAAATAATATGTGGCCATTTGAATAACATTATTAGTGACATGGGATGGTTTTGATTGCATTTAGTTTTAACAAAAAGATGCCTGTCATTTTCAGCTCAACCCAACCTCTGGGCTAATGTTGTAGCTGGAAGGAAATCATCCATGTCCAAACCCATACCAGGTTCAACAAATGTGCTATTTCCTGACCTGAGGTCAACAATGAGTCGTAGTGTGAGTACTGCAAGTCAATCATCCTCTAGGACTGGCAAATCGGCATCAAGCTCATCACTGACCCCTCCCACATCGGGAGTAGCCACCACCAGGTCGACCAATGATTCTGAAATTCCTTCAGGTGAATCAGAATCAGGTGCCAAGGACAATCCTAAAGCTTCAAAAGTTGTCTTCTCCCTGGGTGACGCTGATGCCATGTCATACTCGGGTACAACAAACAGCTCTGAAAGTGGCTTCAGTGAGCAAGGTGCCCAGCACACCTATGCAGATGCCTGCAGGTCAGCGCATGCTGGACCAAAAGATCCCAACACGGTTAAGGACTCCAGCAGGACAAGTGGAGACGACAGTTCAAATGTTTCCAGTAGGGAAACTACCATTTTAAATATTCAACCTAGCTCCGTAGAAGCTAAGCCTCCAGTGTCTTCCGATACAAGAAGTCAGAACATCAAAAACGGTGTTCATAATTCTCCTAGAGATGCATTCCACAGAGGCAGGGGTCGAGGCAGAGGAAGGGGGGATGATAGAAGGTACAACTACCGAGAAGGACAGAATAGAAGAGAAGGAAGAAATTTTGAGGGAAGGTACAGCAACAGGGCTGACCGGGGGAAGTATGATCACAGCAAGGACCCGAGCTTAGAAAATAGGAGGAGATTTAACAAACTTGAGGAGAGAGAACAGCAGTGGGGCCAAAAGAAAAGCCAAGCTAGCAGTGAGCCACTTGGACAGAAAGATTTACCTGGCAACTATCAGTACCGAAGAGCTTTCAGTGGTGTTCAAAGGTCTCCATCACATAGCCAAAGTAATAGCAAACAGGGAGCTCAAGATCAGGATGTATTCTTCAATGCCGCCGTCCCAGAATCTCAGAGTCAAAGGAGCTACAAAAAAGCAATCAGAAATGACCACCAGGGAAGAGGGGCTAATGTTGACCATCATAACAATGTCAAAAGTGAATTTGCTGGTAACATAAATCATGAGAGTGAATCTTTAGGAAGTCAGCAGCAGCATACTTATACTGATACTGAAAGTCACAATGAAATGAGTACTGTTCACAATTCTAATACTGCTACTGATGAACAAAAAATATCTGTCTCCAAAAAGGTGGATTCTATTATTGTTAAAAGGGATAACAAAACAACAAAGGTTGATCAGAATAATGTTAAAACTGGAACAGAAACTGATTTTCAAGACGTCTTCCACAAGAAAGGCCACAAAGTGTATCAAAGGGTCAGTGTGTTGGAGTAGCCAAATGGACTTGAGTAACACAATTGTATGGCCATATGCTGACAGACTTGAGTAACACAATTGTATGGCCATATGCTGACAGACTTGAGTAACACAATTGTCTGGCCATATGCTGACAGACTTGAGTAACACAATTGTCTGGCCATATGCTGACAGACTTGAGTAACACAATTGTATGGCCATATGCTGACAGACTTGAGTAACACAATTGTATGGCCATATGCTGACAGACTTGAGTAACACAATTGTATGGCCATATGCTGACAGACATGAGTAACACAATTGTATGGCCATATGCTGACAGACTTGAGTAACACAATTGTCTGGCCATATGCTGATAGACTTGAGTAACACAATTGTTTGGCCATATGCTGACAGACATGAGTAACACAATTGTATGGCCATATGCTGACAGACATGAGTAACACAATTGTATGGCCATATGCTGACAGACTTATGAAACACATGACACCCTTGAAGCCATAAGAGGACAATGACTTTATTTGTGTTTTCAGATGTCATTTTAATGTACACTATCTTTTGATGCTAGTATTAAAGTTTTGTTTCCCATGTTTGATTCTTTATCAAAAGAGTTTCTGTGATCTTTGCTGCCTTTTATTCACTTTTAAGCACTTGAAAGCATTGCTCATGCTCAGTAAGAGTCAGCCAATGCTCTTGCTGCAAACCACTATTGATCATCTTAAATGCTGTTGAATGGCTCATCAGTCCAGGCCATTTGGTACAAAAATGTTGATGACCTCAGATTCATAGAAGAAAATCCTCCTACCTTGTTAAGTCTACAATCTTATTGTCTGCAATTAGTTACGTGAGTTTCTGGTAAGACCCCTAAAATTATAGGATATCTTAAATAAAGGAGCTCCAATAACGAAGAATTAACCTCACTCACTCCATCCTCCAACAGCTTGTTCTACATGGTTTTAGACAAAACTGAAAAAATAAGAAATACCACTTGCCTTCTACAGAGCTACAGAAGATTTTTCATAGTTTGAGTATAGGGATATTGTTTTAAAACTTCAATTTTGATATTGGACCCAAGTTATTTTAATTCATGCATTTAATGGATTAGATACCTGCTGGTTACTACTGGCAATCAAACATGTACCAAAGTACTAGTACTAAGATCAACAAACATTTCTCTAGAATAATTTTTCACTGCTCATTTGATCTATGCATTTCATGGGTAGGATAATGTGTTGACTCTTTAGATCTATCAAGTTTTCTTATTTTTATTGATGTAACTTTGTATTATTGTGTTGTATAGTGCCTTAGGGGCACATCAGTTATATGTACACATCTCTAACACAAAAATTCCAAAGATAAACATGTGTTTGAATATATCTTGATTGCATTCTCCCTCCCCCATATTGTTACTTTAAATATTGATGAAAATATTTAAATTATTATTACATGCAAATGGATAATTCTTCACTTCTTTTCCATTAATATTTGTATAAAAATAGGAATCAACATCCCAATAAATAAAGTGCAAGGGAGAAGTGATTGTACTTGGCTGAAATGATGTATCTATATATGTATATATAAATTATATTAATTGATATATATCTATATATATCTATATCTATATATATCTATATATATCTATCTATATATATCTATATATATCTATATATCGATATATATATATATATATATATATATATATATATATATATATATATATAT